>JARVGV010000280.1:21344472-21357773 GCA_031762435.1 Hypsolebias longignatus | reverse complement strand
TTTCCTAAATTTCCTGGCACGGTCCTGGTTTTAAAACACAGTTACATAAATTTTCAATAGGGGATCATGCTGAATCTGCTCCAGAACCTTAATATGATAAATAAAAAATACTGTTTTTGAAAAAAATAATACTAATTTTGTGTGTGCACCATGTAGTGTTCGATCAAATGAGTGCTTCCAGAGAAACTACCAGCTGCATGATCATGAGCAAGAAGTTAATAGATCCTGTCAAGTGTAGACATTCTAGACCAGAACATCTTAACTCAAGGTTTAAATGATTTATTATGGATTTACAATGTTGACCCTCTACTTATGCAAAAATCATCAATAAATTCTAACTTGTGCACCCAAAGGTTTTTAAAATCACTGAAGTTGTTGGTTGTAGATGTATTCCATTGTGGAAAAACAATTATTCTAAATTATTCATCAAAAGCCCAGGATCAATATATTCATGGTCATGATTATTAAAGAGTATCTTTTTTTTCTTTCATTCATTTTTTGGCTGTTTTCTTCAATTAACTCTATTAATTAAGAATGCAGAATATTGCTTATTTCGTTACAAATTACAAGGGAGAAAATATGGTGCACAGTCAGTTTTATTGATATACAAGCCAGTAAATTAGCCTTTTTTTTAATGAATTGGATTCAAATAAAGAGCTCTCCATACAGTGCAACTTTAGCTGCTCGGTAATATGAAGGTTCTGTAGATCCGACTGCATCCAGAAACACACAAAGTGGAGAAAAACAATCCACAGTGGAAGCTGAATAAGTTTACATAAATATATAATTTTATTAACATAACCCATCACTCATCACAATAAATATTTTTTGACTAAATCTACAAAACATATTCTCGGACTCTGAAATCCTAGCTATTACTGAGGGGGTATAAATAAATAAATCATGGTAACACTGAGTTATGAGGTGCACAATCAGAATATGTGGGCTCACTGGTACATCACCTGATAGTTTATTCAAGAAACTGCTATAAAATCTAAAGCAAATTTAGAACACGTAGTGTGTGTGTGTGTGTGTGTGTGGGGGGGGGGGGATCAAATCTTTACGTGACATCAGCTTTTTGTGAATTTCTTTTGGAGATAATGAAAAAAGTAAGCACTGAGAAATACCTTTGGGTGTCTGGTAGAAAAGCTCAAAGCGTGCATTCAGCTGTGATAGACCACTAAAAATAGAAGAGCACGGCACTTCATCTCATCAAATCTTTCATATCTAAGGCCTCGGGTATTTCGTAAAAAATGAAGTCTCCAATTCCAGATTTCCAGATTTTCACCGTGCCTGAGACGTAAATGCAGCTGCTTATGTTGGATGCACGTGGATGTGCTCTGCCTGGAAAGTTCAGAACATTTTGAACGGAGAGGAAGTGTCAGGACAATAGTACACTATAAAACAGTCTGAACACCCTTGATATGAAATTTTGCATCACAAAAAGTCTGAGCTACCCTACTGTCACAAAATATCTACGGAATGTTACTTTGTTTCCTTGGTTGCACTGACTCATTTTGGTCCATCTGCTCCAAACGTTTGCTGTTCAGTTTTTAATACCTTCAGAAAACATCAGACTGCGATACAGGAGCAAATAAAGCATTTGTGTCGCAAGAATCTTCACATTATCAGAAGATGAGCTTTATCATACGATGCACGAGGGTTCTGTTATCCCTGAAAGAACACCACCATTACCGCCATGGTGCCTCTCCGTACACAGTTTCTGAGCATTTCTCAGACTGAAGTGAAGAGTTTGACCAGTGATGTCATCAGTTTTGGTGGATGTCTTCATGTCGAATGATCTTGTAGGTAACCCAGTAGAAGACATTGAAGATGAGAAAGGCCAGAGGGAAGGCAGCCCTGGAGATCGTGTCTATCCTTTTGGCTCGGTCCACAAACTTTTTCCTCATGGCGTCGATGTCCTTCGAGGCTGACGGTTGCGGGTTGGAAGCGGGAACCGCGTTTTTAACAACAGAGCCATCCTTCGCCGGCATGCACTGACTCGTGTTGTACCCAGCAAAATTACAGCGGCCCTCGCGCATATCTTCGTCCTGAAAAACACGAAAACAAGTTTTCAAAACGCAGCAGCTCAGACGTCATGGCCTGAGGCACAAGTTTCTGCAGTGCTATAATTTTACGTTAACATTAATCACAAGACTTGACAAAAAATACTTGGATTTAATTAAAATTGACAGGATAACAAAAAACAGTTTAATGAAAAAAGTACAAAATGACTGCTTCAGGTGACAAATCTTAATTTCAGCCAAACAATGAAAACTTTTTTCACTCTGTTCTAAAAACTTGAGAGGAAACTGAAACATATTAAAATATTTTTTTCTGGTATTAGACATGTTTAATTTATATTTCCCAACTGTGTGTCCCTTCTGCTTCTTTTCTTCTATTCATAATGGAAGCCACAGAGAAAATGGTTATGACAGTAAATTTAATAAACATTGAGCTAAAACTTAGTGAAACTTAGTGTAGCAGTAGCTGAGAGTTATCCCCAGCAAACACTCTGAGTGCTTCCTAATGATGCAAGACCTTTGTGTAAATCTTTGACATGTCATAAACATCATACAAGTCTTGAATTTGGCATATTTTATATTTTGAAGCCAAACACCAGATGCACAATTAATTGTTGTACATCAATTCTAATGTGATGCGATGGTATTTATAAAAAAGAATTCCAGATGTTCAAGCTAAAATTTGCCACCATAATGTGCATCACCTCTTCAAAAGGGAAATGTTAAAATATTTCTTGTATTTTTGTCATTTTATACTATAGCCTATATTTTATACTTTTACAACCACATGGTGTGAACACCAAAGTTCATGCTTAATAATCCAGGTGGAAATCCAGCAATGTACAGTCAGGTCATCTGAACGGTTTTGTTTTTTTGGTGAGATGTTTCGTTCTTAATCTAAAGGACTTCTTCAATCTGAGGAGCCACCAAACAAAACTGATTCCCACAAACAGCTCACTCCACAGTGGAAAAATTAGCACCAGCAAACCTTTTTTTTTCAATTCCCTGTTATGGAGTGTGCTGTTTGTGGGAACCACTTTGTTTGGTGGCTCCTCAGATTGAAGAAGTCCTTTGGATGAAGGACGAAACATTTCAGCAAAAAAAAAAAGAAATCGTCCAGATGACCTGACTGAACATCGTCGCAAGGCATTGTTCAGTCATTTTCTAAGAGTACAGTAGTTGAAAAGTGATACTGTCATGTTTTGCCTCTCTGTCATTCTATCCTGCCCACTCTTCACCCACAGCCTCATCAGCACTGATTCACCACATCCGTTCTGGTTCTTAAGGACTCCGTTCACCACTCGGCCAGATTATCGAACCCCTCACGGAAGTAGATGTCCAGTGTTCTGTTCACAACCTTGCTTGATCTTCACATCTTGACCTCACGCCTGCCTTTTGGAAACCCCAATCTGCCTGCTCTTGTTTTGACTTTCTGATCTCGTCACGAACTACTCCTTCTGGCCCAACAACTACGACTCACGGACTACCCTACAGATTTGTATCTGGATCTCTGACCTCCAGTGTATGACCCTGACCTCTACTACTGGACCTCCTTTTTGTATGACCCATGACCACGCTCACCTCAGCTCTGCCCTGCAGCTGCGCTTCACCCAGTTAGGTAACATCATCTTGCCCAACTCCTACAAGTGGCCTCCACCTCTCTTGCTTGAGAAGTTTAGTGATTGTCTGTTCATCATCTCGCTCACAGAAATATCCAGTCCACTAACTGTCATATCTCTGCAGATTGGTCCGACCACTGGATTTTGACCTCCACCAGCAGCCATTGCAATAAACTTTTTAACCATTCTTGTTGTCCGGCATCTTGAACGAATCCTAAAACCCAAACCTTGTCAGGTACATCCTGTAAGTGCTCAGACCCTTCCTTGTTTAGCAATCAGCAAATGTATCTTAGGAAGAAATGCACCTTGGGAGTTCTTCAGTATAATCTTACAAGACTAGTACTCATTTATATTGAAAAAAAAAAAAGTTGGAACGTTAGATTGGGTGGACTAAATGATTACTGTAAGTAGCTTTCTGATAGATGTAAACTAATTTCAATTAGAAATGTACGTGGCTTTTGTTTGTTGGCCATCCAAAAAAGTGCAAAAGTTCATGTGTCCCATCTTCAGGTCTGTGTCGGTGGATTGCATTGCTCATTATGAATCATTATAACTCTTTAGAACAACTGTCTAAGATGATTTGCTCGGATTCACTAACCCTAGAACCCCTCAACAGTCTGCCATCCCAATAACAAATATTGTAAAGACTTTGAAAGCTACCTTGTTGTTCCTCCTTTGTCTTCTCCTGAGGCGGAGAAACTCTTTCTGTTGCCTGGAGACAAAGTTAACCCCGGCATATTCGAGCAATGCAGAAAATACAAAGAGCAGACATACAGCCATCCAGATATCAATGGCTTTCACGTACGAGACCTGGAAGAGAAAACACATTTCCTGAGTCGAATCCCTTCAACGTGACAACACTAGTTCACAGCTCAAATGCACTGTGACTTTTTTGAGGCAGCCTAAAATTTAATCAAATGCTTTAAATGACACTTCTGGAAGTGAAATTTAAATTGTAGTGTTCATCTGCTGTATTCTCTTTGATTCCCTCATTTAACTGTGACGTCTAAATTGCTGTAATCACTGATGCTGTTTGCTAACAAGCTGCTTTTAATGTCAGCAAAAGCTTGGCATTTACCAGCGGGGGATGATTGCCTTTAATTCTGAACAAACGGATCTTTAGTTTGGAGCTTTAGTTTCGATTTGGATTCGTTACTTTTAGAAAAGTTGGGCATGATGTTTGAAGCTTGCTTCTTTCTCTTCATCACCGTGACCCCGTCTCTTCGTGACAACTGATTAGCATGTGAAGAAAACAGCTCAGTTATTTGAGTACACTTACGGCATATTGATGTATTGTTTTCATGAACTAAAGCTCTCAAAGGCCTTTCTTGAAATATTTATCAGCGCATGTGTCTTTCATGTCTGTTATGGCGTCTCAAGCCTTTGAAAATGATGAGATTGAGTGACTGATCATTGAGATTTACTCAGTGAGCTGCAGTGCTCATCACACTGAGTGCATTGTTGTTTTCCATAACTGAATATGCTGCTGCAGTCGAGCACAGTTATTTGCCATGTGCACATGCTTTAGATGATTGTGTTTTTGCTACCAATGAGGGGAGGAAAAGCTAAATTTTAATTGACATCAGTATAAAAGTAATATTATGTGTAAAAACTGGTTATTGGAAGAAATCATCTGTATCTTTATTTTGATATGAGGCAAAAAAAACCAAAGCTTTTCAAAACGCTTCAAGATTAAATTGTGTGCAGCTGAAGTGTCATCAAAAATTATTTTTCCTTGTCTTTATCTAGAAGAAAAAAATCCTCAGCAATTTTACATTTGACCTGAAAATCAAGTAAAGACAAAATAGATTTACCTTTGGAAGAGAAGCTCTGGAGCCAGAGCTCTGAGTAGTCATGGTGAGCACAGTGGTGATGCCCAGCGCAACTCTGGCAGGAGCAGCATCCATATTTATCCAAAACGATACCCACGAGAGGATGACGATGAGGAGGGAAGGAATGTACATCTGGATCAGGTAATAGCCCATCTGGCGTTCCAGGTGAAATTTCACTTCGATACAAGTGAATTTACCTGTTGAACAGCACGAAACACGAGCAGAGCGATCCAGTTTTTATTAGGGAGGAAACGTTAAACTAAAGAAACGACAATCTGTGACAATCAGTGTGAATCCTGATTGCTGAATGACTGCTGAAATTTGCTCAAATGGCTGAAACTGAGTTGTTAAAGCTAAAAGAGCAAGAGTGCCAGATAAGAGCTACAAGGAGCAAACACTAGTTGAAAGCTAAAAAGACCAAAATGGTAGCTAGAAGCTAATGTAGCAGGTTACTTAAGAGTAGCAAAAGGTTAGCTAAATACGAAAGCGGCAAAATAGTTGCTAAAAGCTAAAATAACAGAAAAAGGCCAAGTTATCAAAAGGCTAGCGAGAAGCTAAAGGTAGCAAAAGGCTAGCTGCAGGTTAGAAGCTAAAAGTAGCAAATGGGAAACAAAAGACGAAAAAATAATGCTGCAATAATTATGCAAAAAGAAGCAAAATACTAGCTAAAATCTTAAAGTAGCATAAACTGATTATCCATGCTGCTGATCTCATGCTGCTGTATTCATTCATACCCATCTGCTCACTACAGACTCATGTTCAGGCTGCTGTTTAATACACCATATTATTTTACATTATTGTTTAGTGTATATATTAGATCCTGCATACATTTCTTTTTATACTTTATGTTTTTGCTAATTTTGGGTGTAACTTGGACCTTGAGTGCACAGTTTCATTTCACATCATGTACTACATATGATGTGAATAACAATTAAATATCTTGAACTTGAAAGTAGTAGAACTTAGCTAAAAGCTATAAGTAGCTAAACTGTGGCTAAAAGTGGCATACCAAGAAATAAATGGAGCTAGCATGTTGAAGTATTTTTCAAAGAGAACAATGTTACTGAAGGAATTCAAGAGTGTATTTGTATGGGGAAAATATTTAATAAAATTAAGTACTGTATATTGAAAAGTATGAATGCTACACAACCCAAAAGTCATAGCACTTATCTCCTGAATGAGCTGAATGTTTTGTTATATAATTGGCTAAAATAGCACAAAGTATGCAGAAGTAGGTAGATTGAAAATACACAACTTATAGTATGAATCGATGTTTACAGTACAGCAATATTATGGTGTGTTTGCTGTCTAACCGGTGTTGTAGTGTTTAGTGCAGTAGCCCAGCTCCTTTTCTTCCCTCATAATAAACTGAGGCAGGGTGAGTCCCTCTGAAACCTGCACTGCGCCGTTCTCCAGCCACTCAAAGATCAGGTCGTTCATGGTGTAGCCAACTAAAAAGAGAAATGAACTGAAGGTTATATAGAACATGTGCAGTATACTTCCTGTAGAACGTCTAGAGAAAATCAGTGCTTACAACTCTCCAGCTGCATCGTGCAAGTTTGAACATCCATGGGAAAGTTTTTCAGATCCATTGGACACGACAGAATGAGCGTCAACCTGTAAGTAAAATAAAGTTACACCCAGAAATACCTTCTTTGATTTGGCAAGAAACTGAATTATTAAACCTTGAACTGGTCCTTGACAGATAATTTAAAAGTAATTAGCTTAAAAATGAAATCCCTGGTAAAACCTTTTTTTTTTTTTTTTGTATTGGGTGCATTTTCTGTCCTGTGTCAGAACCTTCGGCACGTCTCGTGGGATTCCCTTCAGCAGGTTCCCATCACACTTTCATTACTCCCACTTATTGTTTCAGTGATGCATTGTGGCCGGCGGTCTGCCCACGTCGTCGTTTCTCCCACGAGTGCAGAGTGCTGTTAACCACCTTTCATTTCTTTCACTCCACCTCAACACCTGTGCACCTCTCAGCTGCCGAGCTGCTCTCCAAATGGACTCGAAATTGATCCGAGTTCTGCTGCATCATTGCACAAAATACCGACTGTTGTGTGTGACAGGAGCTGTATAGAAATGAAAGATAACCTATTTGCAAATCTTGAACCTGAGATTTGTTTAAATTTAGAACTGAAATGCCTTTTTAAATGCATTCAGCTGTAATCAACTGGACACATCTGTAACTAAAAACTAAAATGGAGAAAACTGCACTTTCTTTTCTTTGCTTTAGGCTCTATCTTGGCTTCAGATTCAACCATAGCCCCTGAGATTAGCATGCATTTTTTAATCAGTGTTTCTTTCCATAAAAGAAAAATCTGTACCGCGCCTGGGAATCCACTAACGTTCAATGCATTACGCTATTTCAAAGGAGTGATCAAAACAGATAAAATCAATTTAAAGTTGCACGCTTTAGATTGGCAGTGTTTGAAGTTGGAGAGGATATGTAAGACAAGCGAGAAGTGAATTTGTACTGGATTTACGAATGTATCAGAGCACTTGATTCCATTGTATAACAGTTTTTTAACCAATGCTGTGCAACTCTGCAAAAATTATAATATTAAACGTCCAGAGCTTCACCTGATGCTGTAGAGGACGTTTCCGTTCTTGAAGATGCGCAGCAGCTTGTTGTCCGTCGTCACATCGTGGAAGTTGGCGCCCTTCTCGTTGGCAAAGAACAGGTCAGGCTTCCAAATGGAGTCCAGCATGGACGGGTCCAGGTCAAGAGAGGAATCTGGGTATTTACTGTACGCCAGCCGAGGGTCGTTCCACGTCTGCCGCAGGAAGATGTTCACTCTGTAATCCTGCGGGAACCACAAGCATCTTTGCACACTTTGCTGCACAGTGACTTTTGAGATCTGAGAATGCATGCTGATGACAAGACACCTGCCACACATTTTAACATTATGCAACTCTTTTTTATGATGGGAACAAAGACATTGCATAAGTAAATCTAAATAGATTTTTAAAAATCTAATACAGTAACCATTTTAGATGAAGTAGGATCAAATAAACGGATAAAGCAAGCACAACACCATAGATCTGCAGAGGATGTACAGTTGTAGTCAGAAGTTTACACACCAAGGCTTAATAAGTTCTCATTAGTGCTCATGATTAACTTGACTGTAGCTTGCAGTTTTCCTGTCTACTTAAAAGGGTTTGTTTGACAGCATTGGTTGAATTGAGTAAAACTCAGAACAATGTGAAGATCCAAGAATGAAAATAGGAATTTAAATCAATTTGGAAAATCCTTCAGAATCATTGCAAAACCATGCCAGATTTCAACATCATCAGTTCTAACGGGTCATTCTATGGGTCACCCCTTTGCCAGGGTTTAGAAGTAAACCCAAGTCGTCACACTCAGATGAAAGGAAATAGGTTAAGATGTTCAGGAGCAACCCAGGAGCCACCAAGGCTCAAGCCTGCCATGAACTGGAAACTGCCCACAGTGATGTTTTACATCAGCAAGGTGAGGCTTTGAAACCTAAGAACACACATGTCCAGCATGGTGGTGGGCGCATCATGGTGTATTGCTCCTATGATGTATTAAACAAAGTGGATTAAATAATAAAGAAGGAGGACTACCCTCAAATTGTTCAACATCACAGTTCACTTCACTTGGACACTGCTGGGTGTTCCAACAAGACGAACATGTCAAACACACATCGACACTGGTTTCAGATTAGAAAGAAGACGCTAACATGAAGCTTCTGCAGTGCTCTTCCCAATATCTACATTAGGTTACCCAATGTAGATATTTGAGTTATGTCGGGGTTAAAGAATAATCACAATAAACTCAAACTTGTGTGCCCACTTGTTGCTTTCAAAGTCATTGAACTGTTGTTTAATCATTTCACCCTGGAAAAAAAAAACAAATTATTCCAATAAATCGTTTAAAGTACCAGACATCTGTAAACTTCTCACCACAACCGTAATTCCACCATGTTTCAGAATCTGATTACATTAAAAACAACCACGGTTGCTCATGATTAAAATGATCATGTGCACAAACAATTACACAGAGGTTCAACATCATGATAGTATTTAAACATATTACACTCATAAATAAATACATTCTTACTTTCACACATAAATAATAATAATGAAAAAGTGTATGATGGAAAGTAATTTAGAATTTTGCTCAGTTCTCCATCATCTGCTGGTGCTCGAACAGTCCTAGCCATCATCCATGTGTCCTTTTGCTGAAATAGTGTTGCAGGCTGCATTTACAAATATGACCTTTCAAAAACTTTGCTTTTGTCTTAGCTAGAAATGACCAAAAGGTAAATAAATGATGGATTAGCAGACCCTGATGAGGGCAGCTCTGACTTTACAGTTCTTAGGATGAAGTGTCAGAAGGCTCAGTCGCTCTGAGTAATTGATATGTCACGATGATGAACAGCCTTTGTGTTGTTTGACATTTCATCAGCATATTGGTGGCGCAGAGTATTTGCATGCCTGTCTAAAACTGTGTAATTCCCTGGCAGTCTCATGTCTTCCAGCTACAACTCAAAAGAACATGATTTTTCTCCATTTCTTATGAGAGGTTATTATCGCTCATTAGGAATGCTTTAATCTCGATTAGATTCGATGCAGCCTTGTAGGTTTTATGTCGTCACCCCTCTGACAGCTTCTCCTATTGCATATTGTGCACCAGCTTCCCTGAAATGCCCCCAATTGTCTCTTATGAGCTGCAATTAAACAAAATGGCTTGTTTGGAATTTGTTGGATAATGCATTAAACCTGAACATCTTGCAAAGAGCCTCCTTAGACGGGACTGCCTATATCGATTATGCAATGGGTTTAAAATCAATGCACATGTTGATGTAAAAAAAAGCAGATGTTGGTTGGGGAAAATAATGGATTCAGGGCTTAAAATATGTCCAAGCACATCACTCCACTCACCATTGTAGTTTCTGCTATAGAACCAAAGCTGTTGATAAATATGTTGCAGGTAACATTAACAGGTGGACCTGCAGGTTGAGGGATAGACAACACATTGACACATCTTACAGGGAAAACATCGATCAAAAGAGCAGAAGAACTCACCATGGTTGTCTCTGTGACAGAGCCGAAACTGTTGATAAAAATATTGCATGTAACGTTTACGGGGGGACCTGTTGGATGGAATGAAAATGACATGACAAGGGGAAAAAAAAAAGCCTTAAATCATATGTTCCAGCAAGGATGACGAGGTTTGACGTGAGCGGAGACGCTTCACAGGGAAATTTGGCTGCTGCTTCACCGTGTATTCAAGCATGCTTTAATACAACAAGCAGTGCATGTTTTTTACGTTTGCTTTTCGGCTCGAAGCTTTGAAAAAGCAAATTAAATCAAAACGTAATGCTGTGTGAGCTTAATGACGTTTGGTAATGATGTTTTATGTTTTAATGAAGGTAATCTTTCAGGGTTAACTTGTTGTTTGCACACTGAATAGGAGAAACATGCACACAGAATCATCAGCATGCAAACACACCAAGTTAAATATTGGATCAGCAGAAACATAAAAGTGGGGGGAAAAAGTTGTTCTGATAAAAAAAATAGTTGTTAAATCCATTGTAAAATATACAAAGGGTATCTGAGTTAAGTAAACTAAATATGTTAAAACAATATATATTTTTTGAGGTGGAGTTCAGTGGAAACATTATGAATAGTTAATATCTTACCTGTTGCAAAAAAAAAAAAAAAAAAAATGAACAACCTCAGACTAAAGAAAAAAGTTTATTTCTGACCATATGACGAGTTAACTGCTAATTTGAGTGAGGAAATAGATTCCTGCTATTTTGAAACAACTCCAATCTCAAGCATTTATATATTTTAATTAAACTTTCAGCTAGTATAAATATAGATACCAGTTACCATACCATACAATAGAAGAAGTAAAAATAAATAAATAAATTACTACTAAAAGTACAATTAGGTCATACATATAGCTCATTAACATTTACAGTCAACACAGTTTAACATGGATGTCACAAGTAATCGACCCTAAAAACACAAAAATGGCTGTCATTTAATAATTCAGTTTTATAAATAATGAGGTGAGACTTGGTTTTGTAACAGCTGATGGTGATCCCCAACACTCTGTTGATATTGAGTGAGCTCTCACTACAGTATTTCACTTGGATTTCAATGTAATGATACTTTCAAGATTTGACTAAAATGACTAGAACATTGTCACTGTTCAGCTTGAGATAAAAAATACATAGCAGCTGATGTGCAAATAAGAATTTAATCAGTTTTATGGTTAACTGCAATCATCCATAGCAACAGCACTTCTAGTACAGCATGGATCACTTCCTGCAAGAACATCATAATACTTCTAAAAGAAAAACTACATATTTCAAAGCTGAGGATGCTGTAATTGTTTAAAAATTGGCGTTGAAATAAATCATCATAAAACTTTTGAGATTTGAGCTGTTTTCAGATGTCAGCAATTCATTGCTTCCGTGCTTAGATTAGATCAATCCTGTCCTGTCCCATTTTTCCAAACTGAGGTTGTTTAATAAGATATCTGCAACAAATAATAATTGTTCATAAAAAAAAATTTAAAGATCTGAACCATCCCAAACATTTGGAGTTATTGGTTGCAAAAAAGGAACACGTTTCTTCAGTGTCACTTTAGTATCTCCTTCAACACTGTGCGTTAAGCATCATGCTCCAGTGAGTAGTATAAATTGTTTTTCTCCTCAAAAACTGAAGTCTCTTTGCGAGACTTGCATGTCTTTTAGAGCCACAGCACATCGTTTTTCCCAAGCTGATAAGGGAAGTTGTAAGCTCTTCCCACTGGCCTTCCCCTGTGTTTTCCTCATCAATATTTTATGGGACTCGGTATTAATATTTGCTTCTGCTTGTCTACAGGTTGCTCCATTTTTCCAGCGGAAGCAAAAAAAAAAAAAAAGCTCTATCTCTTCACAACAAAGCGTATGACACGGAAATCTAGGTCAGCCTTCGGAAACGCAGTTCAGCGCTCTTCAAAGTAGCAGGTTCACAAGCAAAACTGTTTACAGTACAGTCTCTTAGGGGCAGAGCTGTTTGTCTGGCTGTAAAACCAGAGAATGCTTTTAAGTCTATATCTACCTCTGGATCGGGGGTCCAAATGAAGGATCAAACAGGTTTAATCAGCAAAATCACTAATTCAGGGTATGCAAGTTTGAAAAGTATGAAGTTTGTTTTGTTGTGTTTTAGGTCTGGATTAGTATAGAACAGGAATTTATAGTAGGGAAAATACATTTCCTTATTTCATATTTTAAAAGAGACACTTTCTAAAAGTTAAGAGCTCAAACATACAGAACGCTTTTCACATTGTTCGATGTAAAATGGACAACCCAAGTTTCTTCCAATGAAAACAATTACCGTAATTTCCAGACTATAAGCCATTAATTTTTTCACACACTTTGAACCCCGCGGCTTATACAATGCTGTGGCAAATTTATGGATTTTTTTTTTGACAGACTAATGAGCTTCATGCCACCAAAACATTTACCCGGGTGCTCACATAGATGCCCAATACACGTCTCTATTTGGGGGTGGGTCCTCGTGACTCAATGAGACTACCTGTGTAAAACATGTAAAAAAATAATAAAAATAAAAATCTGACCAATGAAATGACCAAACAGGCCACAGTGGACCAGTGAAACCAGGAGGGGTGGTGAGAATGTGGAGGGGAAACTTTGTTTCCCTCCCCTGCCTTGTGAAACAAGGCAGCTGCGTGATGGAGGACAGCATAAGCTTGCACAGGAGGAAGATGAAGATCGTGATCAATGACTTCCTGGTACTGTATTTTTTTTTTCCAGCTGTGTAACAGGCACTGTTCAGAA
>JARVGV010000280.1:21308464-21318964 GCA_031762435.1 Hypsolebias longignatus | reverse complement strand
TTGACATTTGCCATCTCCACATCATTGCATTCAGTTTTTATTCACAATTTGTTTAGTGTTCCAACTTTTTTGGAATCCGGTTTGTATAACAGGCGTGCATGGTTAAACCAGTCCTGCAGTACGGGATTGTAAAACTTGCAGTTATAATTTTGTCTGTTAGCAAAATAGCTAATGGACCACAGGATGAATTTTATTGAAACTCTCGGAAATTAATCACTGAATATTCATTTACAACTGTTTCAACTTTGGGGTCAACTGGATTCAAGTTGTCCGGTGCTGGTAATCAAACTTAAAAAGTACAAACATAACTATAACTCAGTTAATTTTACTGATATCGAGCTAAATTTTGATTTGTTAGTAGCCAGGAGTAATCTCTGTTAGATACTATAAACACAAACAGGTTGAGCAAGACAATTGTTTAAAACATTGGACACAAGTTGTTGGAGTCAACCCCAACTGTTAGCAAAATATCACACAAACCACTTAATGGGCTTTAACGAAACTCCCAAGAAGTCATGATTAGATCACATCTGCAACTGATTCAACTTTCAGTTTCAACCTGATTCAAGATGGCTGCCACAGCTAATTAACCTTAAACACATAAATACTGTATCTATAACTATAATTTTTACAGCTATTGAGCTCAACTTTGATGTGGTTGTAAACAAAAGTCCTCTCCAACACATTCTCTGAGCACTAACAGATTGCAAAAGATTATTGTTCAGAACTTTGGTATTCAAGGTGACGGGTGACATGCAAAAAAAAAAAAAGCTATTTTAATCATATTTGATATTTTTATTCTGTCATTTTAAGCTGTTTAATTGGACTCCGTCAGCGTTGTATTTGTTTGATTGCTCTGTTTGCCACGGTGCAGCTGAGGCTCTGGGGGAACGCTGTGAGAAAGTGTATCAATGCTCATTAATTCGCTCTGAAGCTCCCACAGAAGCGCCTTTGTGCTCCTAATTTGGAGCCGGTCCTTTGTGCGACTTCAGTGGCTCTTCATGTGGAGAGAGAGAGAGAAGTTCACTGAATTGCAAGTTTCATAGCGGATACCCAGCAAACTAATTCCCCACAGACCCTCATTCACCGTCTCACAGAGGATATTACTCTGCATAGCAATCAACCTTTGTGCATTGTCTGCTGGCTAAAGCGCTCATTTTATAGTCAAACATCCTCCAACGCCCTCTGATTTATATATAAAACAAAGTGCTGTGCATGATGGGACTCCTTTGGAAACTCATGTTGCTGTAAAACTGCCATTCGGGATCTCACGTGGCTGTTTCGTGTGAAATAGATGTGGAAACCGAACACAGATCAGCTGTGATGCAGTCCGGCCCAAAACAAACAGGATGTCTTGAAGCCGATTGTGTGCGAAGCCGTGACACGAACGTGTCATTCAGATGTTGTATAACGCTCATCTGATTTGATTTTGCGAGGACCTTTATGTCACAGAAATTGTGCGTATTGGTTGAAGAGATTCATATTCATCCACAAAAGAAAGTAGTCCTCATGAGAAGACCTGTCAGTTTGGCTATATGATTATTTTTCTGCTGCAGATTGCCCAAAATGCAAGAAAAATTTTGACTCAACTTAAGTGTCCATAATTGGAAATCTGTTAGAAAATGAGCTTGGAACACAAGTTTTCTGTCTTTAGATATTTTAATCACATGCCAAACAAGAGATTAGGTCACTCAAACTGAGAACATTCTCCTCTTTTAAACAAATCCTCATCTCAAAAAGTCAATGTTTTTTTTTTTCTCTTTATGGAAACTTTAAACCTTCTTGTCAGCATCTTTTGTATTCACAGTGATGGTGTCGTTCAATCAGCTCTAGATACAAACCAAAGTGTTGCATCATTGTAAGATATGTAACTGCTGGAGTTCTTAGGCTCGTTAGCCGAAACATTGGATTGATCTTTGCTGACTTTTAAAACATCATCCTCAGCTACAGCTGAGCATACTGAGTTGAGAAGAAGGCAGACACATGAAACATTAAAACACGTGACATTATTCCCTTTAGTCCATGTGCTTCCCACATCAAGGGTTCCTTTCAGGACAGAGGTGCTTTTTTCCAGCAGAACACCAGCAGACCCCAAAGGAAGACGACCAGAATGGAAAGACCCTTAATCTACGTTTCAGAACTGTAAATAATCAGTTGGTTACAAATGGGAGGTTACTTTTGGAGGAAAAACAAAACTGTATTCTTAGTAATTCTTCTATAAACTGTAAGGGTAACGTCTCACTTATTAACAAAAAAGGTTGAATCATGTCATCTGGACTTCGTTGTCCAGATGACATGATTCAACCTTTTTTGTTGTTATATACCTGGATGACTGAGAAAACAAACTTTGTCTCACTTATTTGTGACTGCTGGAGTCGTTGCATGAATATTGGCAACTTTTCAACTGCAGTCTTACTGAATCCTGAGCGTTTGCAACTAGCGTCTTCAAAAAACAAGAGCCTATTTTTGTGTGGCATGAAAAGGTGTTTTAGGCCATGCACATGTTATTTTCCACCTTTGCTCATATCTTACTTGGCCCACTTTGTACTCATCTTGGTGGCTGCCTCCATATTTATAATTTGAAAAGCTTTGTAAATGGTTATGAAGACAGGCAGTTTATTATTTTTTTTAATCAGTTCTCTATGGGTTTTTAGACATGGAGGTTTGGGGCTAAAGTCTTGGATGTACTACATAGGGAGCTCCCATACAGCTCTAGCTCTCTAGAATGTACAGAAAGTGAAAACGGATTTAGGTTCAAGACACACACAACAAAACTGAGAAGAGTCCAAGACAGGTTTGAGCCACCGGCTACAACTCTGTGATTAAACGTGTTGTGCAGAAATTTGGACACAACCAAAATGTAGGCAGCCAGATGCAAGCTTCTGCAACTCATGCAAACAATATTTTAGAGACTTCTTTTGCAGTTTCCCTTCATTTACTTCCAGCAGTCGCAGCCCAGTGAGATACTGGTTTAACAGATACAAATTGGTACCAACGGGCTTTAGTGGTGAATGAACTGCCTTTTTGTTTTCCTTCATCTGTTAAATTGTATTCTGTGTGAACATGAAACGGTTCTATCAAAACAAACTGCTCATAAATCAATCAGCTGCCTTGATTTCTATAGATTGGAATCAACAATTGGAAAACTAATCATCAGTCTTTACAGTGATGGGTTCATGACTAAAAGAAGTCCTGTCATGACTTGATTTAATCTGACTGTTTCTTATCTGCTGCCTGTCTTGTGCTCTTTAATGATGCATATTCCTGCTCCAGCTGAAGCAGGGTGTCTGGAAAACGTTACATCAGGGATCACTGTGACAGCTCGTAGTGGATGAACTTTATGTGCAGTGACCCCACATCCTGAGTCAGAGAAAAGGAAGGATCCACGAAACAGCAGGGGGTGTTTCGTCAAGCCGCTAATCAGCAACTTGTCATCTGAGGACAGAGTGCAAACAGAGTCAGATATGAGCTTTTTTTTTCTTCTTACTTTTATTTGACTCATGGTTCTTCTGCTTGGAGGCAAATTGGAGGTCACAAGCACATGATTCTGTTAAGAGGTGCAGTAAAACACAAAATGAGTCATTGTGTTGAATCAAAGCCCATTTTAGTTGATTCCAAGAGGAAGCCTTCTTTGAGTCACCAGTTCTAAAGATGGTCCAGTCTTTATTCATCTGCTAACCTTTTCAAAGTAATATCTCATGTTTATGCCACCATCAATTGCTTCCTATATTTGCTCTGCCAAAAATTTCCCTCATAATGAGGTAGTTGCCGTCATAGTTACATGATTTTCATGCTCCTTGCCATTTGGCGACTGTACAACAGAGGAGGCCCGTACAATGCACCTCCAAAAAAGACTCCCCCTTTTTCACTTCAAGCAAGACTTTATTCATTCTCTGTTCCACTGTTTCCCTCCCCCCATCTTTGGGAGGACTGAAGAACTAACAAGTCCTCCGACATCAAGTTTTGTGACCTGAAACGAATAGAATAGTGTTATGGAATGAAAGTTTCTTGGTGGAGTTGCTTGCTCAAGCATGAGTTCGTCTGTCTTTCACCAAAAGCCAAACACAAAGCGTGGGAGACGATATCTGTTTGCCCTGGAGCTCCTGCGTGCCGGAGCTACGTCACGTGTGCAGATCAAGATTGGCATTTAAAAAAAACTTTGACATGCACAAGCAGCTGAGTAATGTTTTAGAAAATTGTGCCAAAGATAAAATCTGATCTTTCTCCGCAAACTTAGGGGCCCGAGTGGTGATTAGAGTTTGATAAATACAGTTTTTTCTTCTCAGTTTTACATTCCATAAGCACCAGTTTGGGTATGCAGAGCAAAATACGTGCTAGCAGCAGTCTGCATCAGTGTTTTGTTCACAGTCGTGTGATTGTTCCAGAAGGCCTGTGGGGAAATAAAGGGAAAGAGACACTGCTGCAGCTGATGAACATTTGCACACTGATCTAACAGGCATTCAGTCATGTTGCAGTGGATTTAGCAATCTGTACAGTTCCACGTGGCAAAAGTTTTGACACTACAGATACGACTGAACCAATAACGGCATTGCATGTACTTCGATATGTATTAATTGATTAAACTATCAATGTTTTCACAGAATGGACAGTTCAGTGCATCAATCGGTGCTCGACTCGGTTATACTCAGATTGCCTGTGGTTTGTAAAGGACAGAACATGACAAAGATATTTAGAGCTATAGCTAAAGACTGAAGCTATCACACCTACAAGTCAGTTCAGAAAACAGATATCGACACCGATGCTGACTTCTTTTGTTTTGTTGCTAGTTTTAGGCTATTTTTTAATGTTTGAAAAACCTTTCCTATCCCCATGAGCTCCAAAACCGCAGAAACATGAAACAAACAAGTAGTGACACAAAACCAGGTCATGAATAAAAACTAAATAAATCTGGTGACAAGGGTATAAAGCAAGAAAAGGTAAAACAGGTAAAACCTGCCTCGTTGTTTTTGTGCTTTCTAACAGAAAGTAATGGTGAGCATGCTTGAAGTGAGCCGCTGTGCCATTATTTCTTAATATCTCTCTACAGTATATCACAGGTGAACAACAAACCAGGAGGGTTTTCAGAAATATCCTTGGAAAAAGTTTGTCTGATTTTCAAGGCCCTGTTCACACCAGATATTTTGTTGCATTTATACGTCTCACCCACATGAAAAACAAGAGTTGTCACCATTACACTACAAAAAAGCTAACAATAACGCAAAACTGGTAAATGATGCCATGCCAGAATGTTATTTCTTTGTATTTTTGATTGTATTGGCACCTACTGATGCAGCATAGTTATATCATCATTTGAAGAAAAAAAAAATTGTGCTGCTGGAAACCATTTATTGAAATGGAGAATAAAATATATGTGAAGTCAGTATTCTAGTTTGGACATGTTTTTAAAATGCAGATGGACTTTAAACCATAGGAGTGTTTCACATGCATACTGTATAATATACAGAAACTTTCACTGTGCCATCAAGTGTAACCATGTGGAAAACATTTAAATATTTCAGTTCTGTCACATCATTTTCAGTTGCAGGTCATATGACTTTTGTTTAAACTCTCCAACCACATGAGTCATTATTGCTTACAAACCTTTCAGTGTTAAACTGTGAATTATACCGTGAGAATAATACCATGTTGGAGTAAAAGTACCGTCTTGATCAAAACATAGGCGGAATCCAGTACATTTGTATAATAGTTAGCATTGCTTTACTTTGCATTCGTCTCAAAGTTTAATTTTCAATGCCTGAATTATATCCAGACAACTACCAGGTCCAGGTTTATTGGAGAATGCGATCGCAGATGCTTTTTGTTTTTGATTATCAAAGATCAGCATAATGAGGCGTGCCAAGATAGTCATGGCAGCTAAAAGAGAATAAAAACACCATTTCAAAATAACAAAATACATTCAGAACATTATTCAGCATCTTAATGTGACTGCAGCTCATATGTAAAATTACTTAGGTGATTTGAGAGGAAATAAAGGGGCCCCCCAACTTATTTCCCCAGTAAGATCCTCTGTCAGGAGTGAAAGCAGAATGCATTAGTCTGCTTTTCAGCTTTGGGAGCCCATAGATTTGAGCTGCTGGCTGTGTGCCAGCTGACTGTATTCAACCCTCCACAGACACGTCTTTGTCTCCAGCCCTTTAACGCAGCTGCTAAACAACCGTAAGACAAAAGCATCTGGGGTACCTCGGCAAACACCAATGAGAAATGGTTTTCACGTGAGGAGTCGGGCCAGACAGCTTGAGACTACCGAGAGGCAGCCAAAGGCAACACTTGAGATGAATTAAGAAGCGATTTAAATGAATATGTAACCTTGTGTGAATGTTTCCACGCCTCCAGAATTGTGTGCAATATTGAACTGAAGATAATTAACATCTCTCTCATGGCACCATCACAACTCCTGAGACGACATTCCCTCTAAGCTTACTTAAGACGCTAGAAATGCACATGACTCATCTTTGCTCTTGTTGTTGTGATACTGTCATTCTCCCCCTCCAGAAATCATTTTCCTGACTTGGACAAAACAAAAAAAGAAAAACTTTCCTAGTGAGAGTTTGCTTTGTTTGCTCATTATCTTCCAGAAAGAAGTTTATAGGCAGGAAAAGGCAGAAGAACGTTTGCAAAAAGTGGTGCTTTTCTAAAGCGACAGCTGCAGGAAACCTAATAGCTCTAGAAGAATGCTTGTGTAGGTTGTTTTCTTCAGACATGGACTGTTTGGACGTTCGACAAGATGGATATGAATTTGACAATGTTATTACATGCTCAATATGAAAACAAAGTCAGAACTAAGCAGTTCAGTGATGCGTAATGCGCTTGTCATGTGCACAATTTATGCTTTTCCTTAGGCACTCGCATCACTCAATGTGGATTTACCAGAGAGGAAAATATACAGGCTAACTTCAGCTTCAGGAGAGGAAATCCCAGATGTTTCTGTTTGAAAAACAGCTTGGCCTCGCCACCACACACAGACCAGAGGAGTGATCAGTTAGCTGTATACTGTAGCTGTACCACTGAGAGGTCTCATAAGTCATCTTGGCTTTTGGCCTGCACTGTATGGGAAAACAATACTGTGACAAAGTGGGAACAGCCGAAAAGAAATTTAGCAGAAGCAAAACATCTGGAGTAGGGATTAAGCTTTCAGCAGGTGAAGTAATGCACCTTAATGTTTGTGTGAAAGTTTCCATTTGAACCTAATGTGCCTTCTATTCAGATGTTTTTCCTCATATGACAGGAAGTTGAAATGTTTGGGAGCTCTAGTTCTACTAGTTGCCATATATTTGTTGTCGGTTGCCCTCAAATGCAATATTTAGTTATGAGCTTTTAACAAGTGGACAATCTTTAGCCAAAAGCCTTACTACCGTACAAGTTTTCAATTATGTTTATTCAGCTGTATGAGAAAATGGCATTATCCTTGTAATCACAGGATTTGATGAATCAAAACCTTTGGGCAAAATAACATCCTTTTTGCCTGTAAGAAAATTTAATTCTTGATTCGGAATGGCATTTCAAGCAAAAACACTCTTCAAATTAATTTGTAATTATTTGATCTTTATTTGAATATTTGACACACTTGGTCCTGTTCCCCAATCCATACTTATCCTGGATTTATATATACTCTGTCGGAAAAAAAAAAAAAAAGCTCTCTGATGGAACACATTTCATTGCGCAAATACATTTAATACTCTTAAGAGAATCCCCATTACCGATCTCAAGGAAGCCACTTGTCCCATAGTACACCATTGTGGAATGCCGACAGGAACACAGTGATTGCATGGCGTATAAATCATTGTGATTTGTGTAGTTACAATGCTATGACTTGAGCAGCTCATGCATCAGATGGCATGACACATTGCCATTCTTTAGATTTCTGTCCACTTACACCAATGTTGATGAAACTCCATTGGGGAAAGCGCTGACCTTATGTTGAGAACAAGCTCTTGAAGCTAACAAAATGATGCCATACTGTTCTTGCAACTGCATCAGAGAGAACACAATTCTTCAGTTCTTGCAGTTCGTTAAAAATGCCACTTCTGCTAACCAAAGATCTTTGTTTTCCTTCATTCCAAATTACCTACTTTTGTTTTCTGGCTGTGAAGCTGAGCTCAACTGTGACCATAGTTTCCATTTCTTATTTCTTTCAAACAAAAATTTGATAGCAGGAACAGACTGGAACAGTTGTTTTACCTTAAGAATTAAGTTTTTGGTGGGGTGAAGATGGCGGTAACTGTTGCATTGGATTAAAGCACCCCCAGTGGAAATGCACTGTTAGGAAACAACTTGGGGTGTCACTACCAGGTGTCAGTGTAGACAAAGGCAATGCTGTTTGTAATACGTAATTTCTTAGATTCACCCATTTATCCACACGTCCACTGTATCTTATCAAGCGCTGCAATATTTTGCTTTCTTGCACTGCGAAATGTTGCGACCAGTTTGAAAGTTTCAGCTGTTTGAGGATCTATCGGTCCTAAAAGTGAGTTCTTCCACTGTATCTATTCCTACAGTCCAGCCTTTTACTGTATTTACCAGTTTTTAAGCACTTGTTAAATTAAAAGAAAACCCCATCTCTGTTAGGCTTGGATTTGTCAAGCTCAGGTTATGACCAGCTCTCATGTCCTTCCAGGATGCGGGGCTTTAAGACACCCGAGCAGTCTCGTATGACAATGGGATTAAAGCGATCTGCGTGTTCGCTGCTCTGTTGTCATAGTGCTGACAACAAATCCTGACACGGAGGGCTGTGACTGGCTAAGAAGAGGGGGTTTTGTTTCATAAAGGTTGGGTATCAGACCCTGAGGTTTTGAAAGGGGTCGAGCTCTAAGGTCAAGGTCAAGAGGTTGGCAGCGTGAGGTGGAGGACAAAAGGACAAACAGGAGTAGAGCTTAGAAAGAGATCAGGGAGTTGTGGGGCAGATTGGAGGCTGTTCAAAGGAAAAGAAAAATTTCAAAATTAGATGGACAGTCTTGTCTGCTGTCTCGATAGCTCTGAGCTGCATTATGTCTCCATTGTGCCAGTGTGTGTTCATATGGCTACAAGGGTGGAAATGAAGGTTGTGTTGAGAATCTGTTTCCATTCTAATTCATTACATCTTGATACAATAGGTTATTATTTTAATACATTGCACATGTGATTGTGTTTCCATGGTTTCAACACATGCCAGACACCATAATATTTGTTGCTGAAGCATATGTAAACAGATTTTATATTTGGTTAAAATAAGTGGCACATATGCTGAGTTGAATATAAAAATGTACACAGTGATTATCTGTAAAGGTTTGGCACTAAGTGAATACATGCGAGTTTTAGTTTTGGTACTCCATAATGTAGTATTTCCAGGATGTTTGCCTCTTTATACTTTGTTGTGGGGGATTGTCTTCTGATAATTAACGTTTAATTTTCTAACCCAAACCAGTTATTTATTAATGACTGTATCTTAACTGCGTAGACTTTAGTACCTAAGCCTAATTTCTGTGACAGAAAAAGTAGATGAAATCCACCAATAATTACTTTTTAGAGTTTAATTTAAATCCATCAAATGGTGAGATATTTTACTAACAGATGGATGATCCAACACACACACACACACAGACAGGCAATTACATATGTTCTTGTCTTTTATGGTGGCAGGCGATAATAGAGCATGACTGAAAACAAAACAAAAAGAACTTGGATGTAGAAAGGGTGAGATTAGATTTCTTCTTTCATACAGAGTCAAAATTACAGCCTTTGTCTAAATATTTCCTCTTTGGTTATTTTTAGTTTATTCATTTATTTATTTTTGGAGGGTATTTTTTTTATTTTTTATATACAAAATATTTCAACTGTATCCATCAATGTAGTTGCACAAAACAGCTAATTTATAACTCTGGTCATGAAACAACTAGATTCAAATCAGCTTGTTGCTTCTAGTTTTCCATCTGAATTTTGGACACAGCTGGGTTCTTCTGTAAGGAGCAAAAAACACGTAGTATTGTTTAGTAACCCCGATTTCTCCATATTTGTGGCAACTATCACTTTATTAATCTATTTCAACGTAATGGAATGTTTAGTCCATTGCTATATATGAATGTTTGGCTTTTGTCCTATGAATTGTGCTATCATTGGTTGCTTTTCTTAGTTTTCTGACAGTCGTTTTCTTGTTTTTATTAGTATTGTAACAATCTCTGTCTGGTGTTGCCATTAATTGTCAAGAAACAAAGGGTTAGTGATTAGATAATGCTATAGCATGACTTTTAACTCAAATGGCATCTATTGCCAATTATAAATAAAGATGAAATGTTGGTATTAAGCATACTGTACATGGAAGTAAAACTATGTTTTGCATTGTACTTTTGAATACAGGTACCCGACTTACGAACGGGTTCCGGACCTAAGAACGGTTCGTAACTCGATTCTGCCTCGGATCCGAGCGCACATGGCGCCGTAAGTCCGGGTTTAGAGCCGTAAATCGAACCCGGAAGTAAAACGGCGATCGCTAACGTCTTTTTAAAC
>JARVGV010000280.1:21278878-21295977 GCA_031762435.1 Hypsolebias longignatus | reverse complement strand
ACGTCACTGGGGGCAGCGCCGTAAGTACGGAGCGCCGTAAGTCGATGGCGCCGTAAGTCGGGGACCACCTGTATATATTTTTTCCATTTTGTATTAACTCTTGAATATAAAAAGAAAAAAGAGATAAAAGGGTGAAAAGAAAAACAAAAAAACCCAAAGTGACACAAATAAAAGTTTTACAGTTTAGTCGTTTTTAGTTTTAAAAGTGCTAGTACATTTTTAAAAACTTGTTTTATGATTGTAGCAACAACTGCAGAAGGTATTAATCATTTTAGTGTGCTTATGATGGAAATATTTCTGTCACAAGTGCACATGAAGCACTCTTGTAGGTTAGAAGCATTGATGCTTCAAAACCTTTGGTTTCTGCTTTGACATCAGATTTTTTTGTCTGTGGAAACAGTGCATCACAGTTGCGTGATGTGTTTACTAACTCAATAAATCAATGATTGTTCACAACAACGCTGTTCACTTTGTCACATTAGTTAAAGTAAAACAACACTCGTGCCCAGACTGACCCACTGACATGATTCATCTGTTACCGACATCAGGAGCACCGCTCTGCTTTACAGTGGCCTCAATAAAGGACAAATAGAATAGAAGCAGCCTTTATTGTGCCACAGATGGGAAACTCAAATGAAACAGCAACAACAAGTAAAAAGATTCACACAAAACTTCCTAAAATGTTAAAAACAATATAAAAAGAAATAAGTTAAACAATATCAATCATAATATTCAATATGTATTGGAACTTTGAGAATGACAGACAATACAGTACAGCAGTATAGGCAGAGTGTGTGTTTTATCAGAGGTCAGCATGTATTTAATATTTAGTGATAATACTGATACTCTATAAAACATGCAAAATACTAATTAAAATGGGCAGTTATGTTGACTTTTCTTCACATGTCAAGAGAGTGATCAATGAAACGAGCATCCCTTGAAGGAACATCACCTGCTTTGAGTTCCAACATTTGAAACAAAGGTCAGTGGGAAGGGGATGACTCTCAGCTACTACCACACCAGACCATAGCTTAGTATTTATTAAACTGACTGAGTGTATGGGCATTTTTGCATTTGCTAATGCTGTTTAGCTGAGGCCGCCATCTTGAATCAGGTAGACTCCAAAAGTTAGTTTGATGGGTAAATCGACGGATGACTTAATTTCTGAGAGCTTAATTGGAAATGTTTGTAGTTTGTGGGGGGAAAAAAAAAATGCTTGCAGACAGGCTAAAGATGGCTGACACACATCTTTCAATCTTTTCTGGCAGGGAGATGATAATGAGTATAATTATAAATATAAACTTTAGCACATGGAAACATCTGCATGCTTCAAGAGGGTAAAACATTGCTAAAAAAAAAAAAAAAAGCACATTTTACTTTAAAGAGCGTAAAGAGTCCACCACAGGCCTTCACAGTCAGTGAGTTACTTTTACTGGATTGCAGCTTCCTGACAATCTCCAACAAGAGCAGCTTTCTTTAAACATATATTTACTTTCTGCTGGGCTCAATATCCTGTGGAGCTTTACGATCTGCCACCCATTGTCCTTCCCTGATGTGTTTGTCAGATAATGGTGGTCTAAAGTTACTCGGCTTGTGGGCACACTCAGGCCGAGTTGTGGTCAAGATGTTTCCATGGCAACTTCTATGCACTCATCATGAGGCAGAAATGCGATGTTACATCCCAGAACTACACAAACAGTCAGGCGGAGGACTCTGGCTCCAAAAGCACTGGCCCAGCAGAAGCATATCTGTTTTTATCTGTTTTAATTTCCTTTATCCTGCCAAAAAGTACAAACAGTAATGAACATGTAGGACCCTAACCTCATGAAAGAGGCGCAGATTTATGGCCTTGAGTAAAGGAATGCTTACATTTTCTTCTAATACTCTACTTTATTCTCCTACTGTATGAAAGAAATGTTTCTAAAATAGTCTTTTAATAGCTGTGAATGTGGCAAAGTTAAACTAGTAATTTTGTTTCACTATCGATCGCTCTAATGAGTTGGGAGGAATTTTTACCCATTCTATTTTACAACATTGCTTCAACTTATTGAGGTATAGACATAATGTGCACAGTTCTCTTTTTGTCCCATCACCTATTGAGATTGAGGTCCGAACTTCGGCTGATTATTGCAATTGTTTTTTTTTCTTTTTCAGCTGCCCTGTTATAAATGAACTTGGGATTGAACGCACCAGTTTCTGCCAATAAAAAAAAAAAACTCATGTGACTCTAGAATACGTTGGAATCCAGGTGTTGCATGGTTAACCTGGTGACTGAAAGGTGCAAAACAGCCTCAAATTATCAACTTTCTCCCACCATGCTTGATAGATTGACGTTGAGATGCTGTATTTAGTTTGCAATGCACCAAATGTGACTGAACATTATGATCAAACACCTGTTTGTCCAAAGGACATTGTTCCAGAAACCTTTTAGTTTGTTTAAAGGTAGTTTTACAAACCTAATCAAAACTACCATGCTTTTTCTGAAGCCAAGACACAATCTGTTAGTAACTCTGTCAAATGAGCAATACCTGTCTATCAAATGAGTATTTTTCATGATTTAGAGTTGGGATGTATCTCGGGCACATTTTTGTATAATCTTTGAGTACTGCACAGTTTGACATTTAATTAAAATGACCAGGACAGCTACTCCCAGAAAGATTAGTAACTGTCTAGGATGTTTTTCAGTTATGAATAATTGTTCTCGCCGTGGAATAATGAAGTCCAAATGGTTTTGAGATGGTCTGATAACCCGTCTCAGATGGATGGGCAGCAATAGCTGCTTTCCTAAGCTTACTTCTTCCTTGGCATTTTACTGACTCATATCTGAACGCTTCAGTTGCAGCAAGCTGCCAACAACTTCTGCTTTTATAAATACGGCCACTTTTGACCACTTTTGACATTTATTTCTTTTTCACTTTTGGCGCCTTGTTTTTGTATTTTGGTTGCATGCTTTGAGTAAATCTCAGTTTATGTTAGTTTTGGGGTTGGCTCCGAGCCCGACCGCTTGCATTAAGCGTGTGAACTATAGCCAAACCAAACTTTTGAGAATCGTGCTACTGCTGTTTGGTGGATTGTTTTGCATTGTTAGTGACTAGGGTATATCTTAGCTCTTTTAGCGTACCGTTTGGCGTTCGTTTAGCATATATCTAAGTTTACATCTTAGTTTTTTATTTACTGTTTCTTTTTATATTTTTGCTATTGTGGGAAGTAACTGGGACCCTGTGTACACAATTTTGTTCCACCTCATGTACCACATGTGGTACGAATGACAATAAAGAACCTTGACTTGACTTTTGTGGACAATCAGTTTATGAAGTTAATTTGATCAGCTACACTGGGCTGCTGTCACTTTTTAACCTCTAACGAGGCATTAAATAATTACTTTTCACACACTGACTTAATTTTTTTAGTTGCTAAATAATCAGTGTAGTATGCAATGTGCTATTGTTTGACTGAGAAAATGCCTTCATCTCATGATAAAATCTGCCGAAGACTGGATATTAGTTGTGCCAGTACATGTACTGTATTATATTTTATCCTGATATGGGAATTCTTGACTTGAAGCATGAGATTCAAGTCAGAATCCCTTCTTGCAGGTTTAAAATGCAAAACTAGTTGCATCAAGGTTAAAGGTTGTGAAAATATGTTGAGCTGTGGATTTTGCAGTTAGCAAAACTTTTTGGGATTAGCCATCGCCAGTGTCCTCTTTCTCTGCGTGTGGTCATTTGACCTGTTGACAAACATTGCTCACAGCAGCTTTAAATTCTTCAATTGCAGCATGACCTGAAGCAATGGTGTGAGACCTAAAACCTAAACTGGCAGTGACCTGGTTGTCTTTTTGACTCTGGAGCATCCTGTCAGACACATGTGGATCTGATTGGAGGCACAGTGTGGCTCATTAGCCTGTGCCCACAGACAGGGCATTGTGGTGAATGGCTCCACCTCAGAAAATACAACACATTGGATGAGGCAGACCCATCTGGGTCACTTCACTCCCCTCATGGTTAGCTGCCATTGATTTCCGTTACAGCTTGGCAGACACCCACTGCTCTGACCAGCCGGATGGCCATTAGTGCCCTTTAAGTGGAGTGATGAATTGTCAAATGAAACATTACGGCAAACTGAATTGTAAAACCTCAGGGGCACACAGCAAGTGGTTTCTGCTGGTTCTTAACATTTCAAATGTTTTGCAGTCATGCTTGATGGAGTTCACTTCTTTTACAGACAAAAGATTGAAACTTCAGTTCCTTATGTTGAATGTTGCTGATGAATATTGTTAAAGTTAAACCATCTTTAAATTATGGTACAGTACAGAACTTTAAATCCCCTTAAGTTTCCTTGTACAGTACTTTGATTTCAGAGTCAGACTTTCTTGTAATTGTTTGCAATAGTCGATCGAGGTTTTTTTTTAGGGTTTTTGAAGGTCTTTCAAAGGTTGTCTTTGGACTTTGGCTGCCTTTGTAATCAGTTTCTGTCCTGTCCTGGTGCCTGACCATGACAGCATATTGTACACGTGTGTCTAGAAATGAGGACAGAAAAAAAGTGGAGTAATGTTGGACTTACAGTAGAAACTACCAACAACAGATGAATGGTATCTGCAGATTATATCTATTTTATGTGTCTTACTGTTCCGTTTGTGGTATTTTTCATATTCAGTAAAAAAAAAAAAAAAAGTTAAATTAATTCTCAGTGTGGTTGAAACAATGTAATTAACAATTTTTTTGGTGTTGAGGTTGACACTTTGCTTATTTGTCTCTTGAGTTAAGAGTTTTTGTACCTGAATAATTGAACAGCTTTAGGTGACTTAACATACAACCAACATACATATAAACAACAAAACATTTCTCTGAAAATGATCAAGTACTAGACTGTAAATGAATGAAAAATTAACTAAAACTCCCCCCCCCCCCCCCAACCCAGTTTTTTTTTTTTCGATAGCCCACTAAAAGCCTGAAGAAAACTGGAACAGGACCACTTATAAAGATTTCAATAAAGCTTAGGTTCTTTGAAGCAAATGTAACAAAATAAGAAACGGCTTAAGACTTTTGCACAGTACTGTATAAATGTAATATCAAGCTGCAGTTTCTGTAACATATTTTTTTGTTTTCTGTTTTGGATAGGTTGCTTTGAGTGCTGCATCAAATGTTTAGGCGGAGTGCCTTACGCATCACTGGTTGCTACAATCCTCTGCTTCTCCGGCGTAGCCCTGTTCTGTGGATGTGGCCATGTGGCTCTCACTGGCACTGTGACCATCCTGGAAACCTACTTTTCCACAACCACAGCAGACCATGCCATGCTCACTGATGTGTAAGTCATCTTACACACTCCATGCATGCTACAAGAAATACGTCCATGCAAGATTTATTTCCCCAACGTCTTCATAGAAACAAATGTTCTTCCAGGTTTCCATCACAATAAAGACAAGTCCAAACGCAATACGTACAACTCTCATAAAGCAGGCTCTGTTTAGGCTATTTTTAGTTTGAAAAAAAAATAAAAAAAGTCTCCCACATTCACCTTAAGTACATTCCTAATATGGAACTTTTTACAGCACATCCATTTGTCTAGACAATAAAACAGGAACGACATCAGAGTGGGCTGCACATGTGTTTAAAGTTGGTGTGGATCCAGATGCACTGTTTAATTTAAGCTGTCCACAGAGGGAGTCTGTCTTTTGATGGAGGGTTTCCAGAGACATGCATCACCTGTTATCTCCACATGTGGACTTGCGTCCATCTGCATCTCAATTTGATCACGGCCATCTGTTCATGGTTAACAACCCAATATTTTTGCGTTTTAAGGAGTTGCATAGAAAATAACCATCTGCAGCCATTTTCCCCACAGCAAACAGCAGTGTGCCACGCTAGGACCACTTTCCATGTGCTTTTTTTTTTTAATTCCATAGCAAACAACAATGAAGCCTGACTGTGACATTGCTCTTTAACAGAGTACAGCTGATGCAGTATGTCATCTACGGCATTGCTTCATTTTTCTTCCTGTATGGAATCATTCTGCTTGCCGAGGGCTTTTACACAACCAGCGCCGTCAAAGAACTGCACAGCGAGTTCAAGACCACCATCTGTGGACGCTGCATCAGTGGAATGGTATGTTAACACAACCACACCGACTTTATTATTTTTTTAATAACGCATGCTTGAAAAAAGGTCCTAAAGGGATGTCCCATTGTAAAAGAAACTATGTTGTAATGAAATTAGATTAACATTTAAATTCTAAAACTGCACTGTTTGTTTTTCTACGCAGTTCGTGTTCCTCACATACATCTTGGGCGTGGCCTGGCTCGGCGTGTTTGGCTTCTCAGCGGTGCCAGTCTTCCTCTTCTACAACATGTGGTCTACCTGTAATGCCATGAAGTCCCCGATGGTCAACCTTACAACCATAGACTCCATCTGCGTCGATGTCCGTCAGTACGGTAAGAGAACGACACTTTGTCCTAGAAAATGTCCAAAAAACACCTCATAAGGTTTGAGATCCTGCCTAATTCAAGAGTTTCTTCTTGTGTACACACACTGTCTTCATATTCTTAGTTTGCAATGTATAGTTTTCATCATAATCTGAGGTCTCTGTGCTTAAACAAAGAAAAACTTCCAGACATTTTGCAGCTCCTTTCACAAGCTGCTTGCTAAAAGATACGTGTATCTTCAAGTGTGAAATCAGTGGAATGTCCCATTGAGTTAGCAAAATGTCAATATTACTTTTAGACTTTGTTCTCTGCGAACGTTATCTCAGTAGACTGTATCTCAAGGTTTGTTTTCATATGTTTTGTCATCACTTATGAGACAAAAGCCACTTTTGAGTACAAACTAATGCCTTTATTTGTATTGGTGCAGGCATTATCCCATGGAACGCCACTCCAGGAAAGGCCTGTGGATCCACGCTTGGTGACATCTGCAACTCCAGTGATGTAAGATCCTGTTTCTACTCAATACACATCACAGTAGGGGTGTGCTGCACAGGATATGGCACACCAACATTGTTGAAAAATAATTAATCATTCATTTTAATTCTCATTCTTCAGTTCTACCTGTCCTATCACCTGTACATCGTAGCGTGCGCTGGTGCAGGAGCCACTGTGATCGCCCTGGTAAGATCACCTTTAATTTCTTGGTCTTTTCTCCTTAGTTTGTCTTTGCATGGTTTTTATCAGCAGATCATGTGTCAAGTGTTCCTCTTTTCATTCGTATATGGTTTATGTAGCCACACTGAAGGTGATTAGACGTTGACTTCTTCTCAACTCCATTTGCTGTTCACCATCTGCTTAGATGCATATGGCTCAGTTTGTAATTGAGGATTGCTAGGTTAGTGCACAGAATTACCTTATAGTTTAGATTTCATAGAATTATTTTACAATCAAAGCTAATTTAAAACCAAAATTCAATAGGCAATATATTGTGAGAAGTTAGTAATAATTTTTACCATTTCACTGTTAAAAAGTAGTCACTTTTAGACATGAGCCAGCATGAGATAACTTTCATATTAACATTAAATACATATAAATAATGTTTACTTTAGCTATAGCTTCAACATATAGTATTACTAGACACAGGACAGAAAGCTGGAAGTTGAAGTCACAAAAAATGAGCGCCTCTAGTAGGTTGGTTGCATCATCAACATAAATAAAGATGATTGACGTGTTTAACCTCCACTGTAGAGAACTGTAGTCAAAACGTCAGTATTTTGGGGTGCTGCCATGTCGAAACTTTGGAACTAATCTGCACATTTGAAACATAAGCCATGTACCATTGAGTCCAAATCCTGTTTACATACACTCCCACCACACTAACAGGCTGTCACATTATCAAGCACTGTGTAACATGACACTTTTGTTTAAGCCTTGAATAACTAATTTAAACTAAATGTACAAAAAATACATATTTGAACACAAAGCAAGAAGATAAGAACGATTTAATCTGACACATCGAAACATTATCTGATGTGTATTTTTATTTATTTATTTTTAGTCAGGAAAATGTCCCATTCACGTACATGGTGGGATGGGATTTAAAATAAATTACTGTAACAAGCAACTGGGAGGCACTCATCATTTATGGCTTCATCTTCTGGCTTCCCGTCTTATGTCTGGTTATAATGTACATTGATGTGAAATACCTAAACGAGAACATAGAGACTAAACATCAGCTAAATGTAAATGAAGTTCTAAATTAAAATATACTTGTTTTTTTTTTAATTAATGCTTCTCAGTCATTTGTTTCTTTGTAAAATAACATTGGGAGTCCAAGAAGCTCATGTTCAACAGTTAGCAGGGTTTTAGCTAAGCAGGAAGCCTGCAGTAGTTGGTTCCACCTGTTGAAACTTACAGCTTTTTGCACATACTTTTCTTTTTTTTTAGACTATTTTAATGAGTGATGGGTGGTGCTTCTAATAGTCATGTCATGACAGTGTGTGCTTGTTCCTAGCAAAACAAAAAAACCAACAAAATAAACATGGTGGGAATTTTTTAGGGGGGTTGTTCTGTTTATCATTGCCCACATAAAAGTAACTGATAGAAATAGGTGATACAGTACTCCCTCGTTTACGGCGGGGGATCCGTACCCTGAAGCCTCGTGACAAATTATGGAAAAATCACAAAGTAGAAATAATAGTACAAGTAGTATATCTATACATATACCAGTATATATATAAATATATGTATGTATAAAGGCATTTTAAACCCCACACTCTTGCAATATTCTAATGTTTCTAAACTCTAAAAGCTCTGAAAGAGTACAGAATGTCATGATTTCAGCTCTGTTATCTGCTAGCGCTCTTGGCCACGCCCACTTATCTGCTGCAGAGCGGAGATCAGCTGCAGGCTGTAGCTTCTCCTGCAGCTTGGGCTGCACACAGGTGCTAAATAATTAAAAATAATTTATTTCTAATTAAAATTTCCATGCCGAACATGCGGCTCATTCATCAATCAGCCAGTTGTGTGTCTTGTCTAATCTTACTTTGAAAAGCCGCAATAGAACAAGTCAGTGAAAAACCAACCGTGAAGTAGTGAGGGACTACTGTGTTCCATTTTTTAAAAGTATAAACTGCAGATATGATGGGAATTTTTAGTGGTTTTGATGCTTAAAACAATGTTTTACCTTGAAACCAGACACCAGCCCATGTCTAGTCACTCTACTAACCTGTGGTTTATTTTATCAGTGAGAAGGATGTCAACAGCATGTGCTCTTACCGCCTTTTCTGTTCTCTTCCACCAGCTGATCTACATGATGGCTACCACTTATAACTTTGCTGTTTTGAAGTTTAAGAGTCGGGAAGACTGCTGCACTAAGTTTTAAACTGGTTTATGAGCACAGCGCCACATTTGACTGTGCTGATTAGAGACAGAGAGAGACCTTTGCCACTGACAACAAAACAAGTAAAAAAAAAAAAAAAAAGAAAGAAAATAGAAAAGTTTACATCTCTCCAATAGAATCCACATGCCATGTAAATAGCTGATTGTATGACTCTTTTAGCAATTGGTATCCAGAAACTTTGCTTGTCCAAGTAGTATAATTCTTCTCAGATTGAGGTGATGCTTAGATGACGGAAGATTTAAAAGAAATGTGCAGAGCTAGAAATTCACAGAAAATATTTATATTCACAACGTGCATAGCTGGGTTTGTCCAGCACGAAAGCATTAGATGGACGAGTAATAAGATAAGGACAGCAAAAACAGTGTTTAGCATGAGGTGTCACGCCTTGCTTCAGCCAAGTTCAGTCAGTTTGTGCAAGAACCTCAGAGGCACATGCCAAACGTTACTTTAAGATGCTTAAAAATATCTTTAATGGCCTTGATCACAACACAGAATGCTCGTTTAAATACACGCAGCACCTGTGACGTTAATCCATGTGAACATCTAATGATAAATAATTGAAGATGTTCTCAGGTTTAATCATTCTTGTCACCGGATTATCAGTATTGGTGAATATAATGTCTTAGCAATATACTATAGATCTGTAAAAAATAATGTGATGTTTATTTGATTTATGAAACCTGGTGCCAACTCATACACACGCCACCATCAGTATCGTTGTAAAATAGTGCCTATTTTAAACTGAACTAAAAAAATACTTTCACCACTGTGTTATACTGATGAGTATTATATTATGTTGTGTATTGTAGAGTTCAAGGTAACTCCACCCCCCTTCAGTAGTGTAACATGGTAAAGGTTAAAGGTTAGGCCAGAACAAGAGGTAAACTTTTGCACGAGGCCACAAGTCTCATTTTAATTTCACATCTTTTATAAAATGAAAAATATTTTGCAGTAGCGTAAAAGCATTTTTTTTTTTTTTCAGAGACGCTGATGCTTTTAGGATGATGGTTACATACAGTTTTATTTCAAAGTCCCATAAAAGAGCAGTTTTTAATTTTAACACAAAGCTTGCATGCTTACAGTTTTCAGGACTTTTTTTTTTTTTTTTGTTAATGATTACTTATACTTCATTTTTCATATTATTTAATTTTCTTTAAGTTTTACAAGACTGTAGCTTTTACTTTCTATATAAAATAAACAATCTTTGTTTACAAAATTACTCCTTTTGTGGTGTTTTTTTTCTCGTTAAAAATCTTACGGCGTTTTGAAGCACAGTCGAATTTACAAAGTGAGGAGTTTCACGCTTCGAACTAACCTCCTCCAGCTAAAGAACGCTTGCATGCATCACCTCTGGCTTTTTTCCATCACTCACTTTTCTTGCTAACAAAAAGTTTTCTTTAGTTCTTTGCAAATCCTAAAACGTTTTATAATAATATCTGTTTCAGTAATGTCTTTTGTCACATGGTATATTTCAAAGCCTAACTTTTTGTTTGTTGACGTCCATGATTTGACTTTAGCTCTGATTTCCTGTAGCTTGCTTTGACATGCTCACTGGCCATCCACCTCACCCTTCTCTTCCAGATCCACTTCCTCATGATTCTCTCAGCAAACTGGGCCTACCTTAAGGACGCCAGTCACATGCATGCCTACCAAGACATCAAAATGAAGGAAGAGCGGGAGCTGCAGGACATCACCTCACGCTCAAAGGAATGCCTCAATTCCTACACATAAAAGGATATTACACAAAAAACGACACCTTCTCACACACACAGGGACACTCCCACACTGTGGCCCCTTTGGACCAAGGCGACTTCGCTACAATAACCTGCCAACTGCGTACTCTGCAGTACTAACCCGGCTCCTAACAAACTAATACAGAAGTGGTGCTTTTTGCACTAACTCACCAAGAACTATTTCACTGCTTCTACAAACATGCTGACTTTTTGTGTTTTTTGGCAAATACAGTGTTCTGATATTCATGCTGTTGTTCTTTGACCTTTTCCACCACCAGATTTCTCTGGTGAACGTTGATGTTGCACTATGCTTACAAAGCTCAGAACAGCCGTTTGTTTTATGAACTGTTTCCCCCTTTTCCCCCTTCATTCCTTCATGTTTGGGTTTCAACCAGGGAAAATCCTTTTAATTTGGCAGTTTTCTCCCTAAAAAAAATGTAAATGTCATAAACAAGAAGGAAGCCCTTTGCATCTTGGTTAGCACCTCGCGCTCTAAGATACAAATAATGTTCATAAAAGGCATCCAAAACCAAGTCAGAGTAAGGCTGTGCTGTACTAAATGTCATACATAAGCATTAAATTGCTTAACCATCTTGGTAAAGCTGTTATTTCAGTGTTTTTCATTCATTTTTAAATCCATATTTTGTTGACGCTACTCTGAACAATGGCCTACATTTCCTCTACCTCAGGTATGCATTAGACTTTAAAGCAACACATAAACCACTTTTCTTTGTAAAGAAATTTATTTTGATAATAAAACACACAAAGAATATTGGGTAAGAATTAACCTCAGAAGCTTGTCTCTCACAGTTTTCTTGAACAAAGGTTTTTACAACACTTCCATGAGAACTTGTTTAATACTGTGTATTTTACCAATAAGCAAAATTTAGGACGGATCTACAAAAAACATTGAGAAATAAAGACAAACAAAAGAAAATCAAAGTTTGCCACTGAAGAGACTGAAACCACAGATTACAAAAATAGTTGTTGTAATTGTACAATTAAAATTTAGACTTTTGAAATGTTACACAATAAAAAGAAGTATCCCATGTTTGCTGCATTTGATGCAATTAGTTTAAAGCAGTGTCAGTGTTATGGTTGTAGTGTTTTGTCATTGTAAGGATGGAAGCCTCGTATATTTGTTTAAAGTTAGTAATTTTCATATTGTTGAAATAATTACTCATTTATCTTGTTAGCTGAGTTAGAAATAACTTGTTTCATTTGTTGCATGAAGACAGCTGTTTCCACAGATGTGCAGTTTACTGACATCAGAAGCAGGCAGTTGCTCATCTTTTTCCTTTTTTTCTAACTTAGTTCCTTTTTATAGCTGATTGTTTGTGATCTATTTTAGTTCAGTTTTATTTGTCTCAGTGTGCATGAGGTTTATATAAATGTAAATAAAGGGCTTCCTCAGTCATCACCTGTTTAAAACCTTAGGCATAAAAAATGTCCGTTTTAGCCAAAGTATGGATACCAATGCTGTCCAATTTGTTAAAGAATATCTTTGTGAAACTTGGTTAAAAAATCATCTTCATTGTGGGATTAAGCATAAAGCAGAACAGAAAAATAAATTGTTTTTAAATTAACCAAAAAGGAACAAAAAGCAGTCCATAATAATCACCATGGCGACCTCAATCAGCCAACAAGAGCCCCGTCTGACTGGAAACATTTTATGACTCAACTCAATTGTCCTGATGACTTTTTGTTTCTCATTTTTTTAAAATAAAAATACAGCAAATAGTTGTACTTATTGTGTGTGTGTTTATTTGTCAGTTTACAGCTGGTAAAAATGCATTTAATTGTACAATCAGTGAAAAACATAAAAATGCTATGTCTTCACACTTTACAAGCAGATTTCCAACGATCGTCTCACCAGAAATCATCTTCGTCGTCTTTGAGTGAATACGCTGCGATGCTGGGGGAGAAAAAGCCCAACTGAGTTAATAAATGAAACCCTTAAGAGGAAAAACACAAAAACCCAGATACAGAATGGTATTTTTAAATTAACTAAATGTAATTCCAGAGCAAATCTCGTCATGAAGATGCCAAATAAAAAACCCACAAAAGCAATTAAATCCTGATCATATTGGGAAAGGATTATGTAGCTTTTATTAGCTTTTCTAAAGTAACAGCGTAGCTTTGAAGTAGGAGGCAAATTGTTTTATTCATAAAGAAGTAATAAGTTTATTACAGAACACGGGCTTGTTGAAAGGATTACCTTTCCTCCTTCTCCTCAGAGAAACGCTCGTCCTCAGGGCTCATTCTTCCCGCTTCCTGTCTGTCAGGATTCTTAAACAAAAAAGCCAAACACTCTGGTAAAAGTGTTTTAAAGAAGCTTCTGCCAAACGTGTGTGCAACTCACGCTCTGCTTCTGCTTCGCTCTTCCTTCGAGAACCATCTTCATGTACTTCTCCAGAGGATTTTCACCTTTTGACTCTTCCTTCAGCTCCTCATCCTCTCCTGTCCCGACCTCCTCTTCCTTTTCTGGTTGCTCCGTCTGTTGCAGCAGCTGATTGGACAGAGTGAATGTTTATCTCAGGTTACCTTGTTCAATAAGTAAAGAAAATGTATTTTTAAGAGAGATTTGTGTCTAATAGTTGTCACCATTTCTCGCTCCAGTTGTTCCAGTTCTTGCCGCTCTCGCTCCTTGGCTTCTTCCAGCTCCCTCTGTCTTCGCTCTTGTCTTTCTTTTCGCTTTTTTTCCCATGTTTGCACGTCCTCTTTCTCCTCTTCTGTCCTGGCGGCGTTATCTGAAGCCTGGGGAACCTCTGGAGACATACGGAGTAACACATTGGTTCATATTTTATTTTAAGATACAGCAAACTGCAACAAATGGTCACAACGTGAGATAAACGACAGAGTGGCACCGTAAGAATGAGGCCATTCAGCTCATCACCTGAGCCCAACCCAGATCATGCTCATTACTGTTGGGACAAACGACTCACCCTCCTGATGGTGCAAATTTATTGGGTCTTCTGGGAGGTCCCGAGTGAGGGGGCTGGGGGTGGCATCGGGGGCCTCCTCGGAGAGAGGGACAGCAGTGTCCAGGAGAAGTTCTGGAATGTGGCCGGGCTCTGAAGGGAGACGCACACAAAGGAGGCCTTTATGCTCCACCATAATGCAGCCGAGCCAGAGGAGCAGCACAGAATACATAATCAGCTGTCCTTCATCTTCACTATTGTGCACGGCCCCTGAAGGGACGTGTTGGAGGCCAGTCACCCACATATAAAAAAATAAAAGTCTCCAGTACCGGACATGCTTCATTACATCAACAAATATTAATAAAACAACAAAAAGAGCTTTTTTTCCCCATACAATTTGCGAATATTTATTACAGACCAACTGTGCAGGTGCCACTTCAGCACCACTAACTTCCTGTGCAACAGTCCTAAACTATGCGATGCACTTGTCTGATAGGATGCATATGATGGTTTTGGTTTAGAAGAGGCAGAAAACAAGTATAAATCCAACAAACTGAGGAAAGGCAACTGGACTTTTTTTTATTATTATCAAGACAAGACTTTATCTGCAAAGTCTGAAGTTTAATCTCTGCTTGAAACCATATACAGTATTTCAGTTTATAGTTGAAGTCCTTGGATGTGCAGCAAAACGACTACAAGAATCAAAAACAGAAGTCCAGTTTGGGATTCAGTTTGTTAGGGTAAAACGTTTTCAGGATGACAGACTCTGCAACAATGTTTTTTTTTAAACTGCTGAGGAAGTTAGGACATCTCTGTCCCATTGAGACAGGCCAACATCATACAGCAGATCTGTGAAGGTACTTTATGAGCAAATGCATTCAAAAGCAAAACTCCACTTCCACATGAGGAGCTGACATGCCAAATTGGAGCAAACTCAACAGAAATAAAACAAACTTAAACTAAGTCTCCTATCTGTCAGCAACACGGTGCTGAAAAATGCACGCCGACATGTTTGTGCCGCTGCTTCATAATACCTGATAATTTTCCTGTGAGGTCTTCAAGCTTGATCTTCTCAGGCTGCGGGGAGGACTCTGAGCTGGAGAACACGGGCTGTAATTTGGATGGACTGAAAAGCAGCAGACACGACAGTGTTAGTATTCAACATCATTAAATGCTGCAGCGTCGTGGCAGATGGTACCTGGACTGCTCTCGTGCTGTGCTCTTGAGCTGAGGGCTCTGAGGTAGACTGAGCTCAGGAGAAAAGTCATTGGTGGTGCCCGCCTCGCTGAGCGGGGCGTGAGAGAACTGTCCATCAGGCAGCAACTTAGGAAACATCACCAGAGACACATCTGCCTCTAATATAGAACATAATGAAAAAATGATTAAAGAAAAAGACGAAGCTGGTAGAATATAAGCACCGTGAACCTCCAACTAAATTACAGTATTTAGCATTTTTCTGGCAAGTTTTCAAATAAAAGTCTTGTGTGAACTTGTTTTTGAAACGATACCTGCTGCATTTTCCTCTCGTTTCCTCCTGGAAGTGGGCCGCGATGTGCAGGAAGCTTGTTTAGATGAACCAGAACTTTCACTCTGAGTTTTTTCATCTCTTGGTGGTAAAGATTCAGCTGGCGAATGATGACCATAATCAGTAAAATCTGTCGTGTGGGGCTGGTTGTGGTCTTCTGAAACAGTAACTCCTAGTTGTGCAGACAGGAGGGCGATTTGGGAATCATGGGAAACCAAGGTGGGGGATTTAACACGTTGAGGAGAACGTGGTTTGAGTAAAGTTGTGTGTTTGTGTGTTAAATGGATGCATGACTGCTGAGAGTCTTGTTTTCTAGGAGGAAAGCTGGGGGAATGGGAGAGATATGCTTGTTGTGGGGAAAGGGGTTTTGGGGGGAGCATGTGTGAGATGCTGGAGTGCACTGCCCTCTGCTGGTAGCTCCGATAAGCTTCCTCCAAGACTTCTGCCTCCTTCTGCAGCTCCTGGATCCGAGCCTTGGCTTCTGCCACAAGCTCCATGTCAGAGTCAGGAGGATCGCTCCAAAGTGACACGTGTCCTCTCGAGGGTCCACCTGCTTCACAAACACCATCATAATCCACCCCGCCTCTCAGCAGAGCTCTGTCCACGTAGACGTCCGGCGGAACCAGCTTGTCGGCGCTGAGCTCCAGCACGGAGCGATCGACAAGAGAGGGCTTGGGGTTACGCAGCACTTCGTTTTCAAGAGCTGCCGTGATCGATTGAATCGCACAGAGGAAAGAGGAAAAACAAACACAAAGGGGTGTTGAACTCTAATACAGAAGAACAACCACCGTGAAAGATCAGAGGAAAAACGTAGCTAAACAATTATCTAAAAACATGCAGGTTTCATCTAAAACACAAACTGTCTGTTGCCTATTTTTTATTAAATTACTTCCAATATTAATAAAAAAGGACACTAGGAGCATATTTGACAGAAGTCAAATATTTTACTTGCTAAAATTAAAAGACTTACAAAACAAAATACAGTACTTTGAATGAGAGGTTCTTTGTAGTAAAAGCTGCAGTTAACCACACACACATATTGTAAACATGCATAACTTAAGCTGACATCATTGGAAGGGTTTATCTACTTTGTACACCAAGACATGTTAAACATGCACTTCCCATCACATGGTACCTTGCTGAGTTTGGCGAAGCTGCATCTTCATGTCCTCAACAAGTTTAGTCAACCACTGGGACCTCTCCTCACACTCTAACAGCTGAGCTTTGAACTGGGCACATCGCTCCACCTGCAGGAGCAGAACAGATTTTGTAAGAGATTATCTCCACACCATGTCTCTGCAAAGTTTGGATTTAAATAAGTCACCAGACTTCAAGATTTACTTCCACAAAGATGCATAAAACCATTAAATCTCATCATTTCCCACAGTTAAAGATCTGGTGTGAAGGGGCTGACCTCACTGCGGAGCTGCGCCTGCAGCACCTGCTTCTGGCTGTTAAACTCGTCCTTGTCCACTCGGCGAGCACTCTGCAGCCTCTGAAGCTCTGTCTGCAAGACCAGCTGTTCTTTGGACGGTCTGACCAGCTCTACAAGGGAAAAGAAGAGTTCATCAAAGTGAAACGATCATCTAACTTGTTT
>JARVGV010000280.1:21265516-21278778 GCA_031762435.1 Hypsolebias longignatus | reverse complement strand
TTATGGGGGATGTGCCGTAACCACGAATTCCACGGCACACCTGACGATCACTCGCGGCACACTAGTGTGTGTGAAACAGTGGTTGAAAAACACTGGTTTAAAGTGCTCAAATTTAGCTACAATTGGCAGAGGTCACTTGTTATTGGGCTTCTTACCTCTGAGCTGGTGAACACGATGGAAAGTGATGTTTTTTACGGTCTCACTTGGGAGTTTCTGCTGATGTTTGATAAACTCAGGGATCATAACTTCGGCATCCTCCTCTGCTCGTTCTGGGATACCAGCGAAGACAAGATTGTTCCACATGCTCTGAGCTTGTAGGTCCAAGAGAGACTCTTTGATTTTCCTGTTTTCCCCGGACATCTGCGTCATCTTCTCGGTGAGTTCTTTGATGTTTCCTCTCAGAGTTTGATTCTCAGCAGCGAGCGATGCCACCTGAGCTTGGCTGAACTCCAGAGACTCCCTCAGTGCTTGAAATTCCTTGGGTAGAACCTCCACCAGGGTGAGTCGAGCATCTAACCTAGTTAGCTTCTTGTCTATAGAGTCCAGGACATCCATGAAGCTTTTCTCTGGAGATGTGGACGCACTGGTTGAGCACTTTGAACGCATGCATTTAGAAGTTGGTGTAGCCGTGGACGCAGTGTTTTTCTGTGGTTTGCCCATCACAATGTTGTCAAAACACTTGTCCACGTAACTCTCCAGACGGTCCATGGTTTCCTTGTCCAGTTGGTTTTATTGAGCAATAGGCAGAGGTTAATATTAACAATATCTTTTATGTTTGATTTAATATATTGACTAGTTTTACCTGAGTTGAATTGTATTTGTTTGGTTTACCTGTATCCTGCCATGTAACTTACGCATCACAGCTCTCAAATGATCAGCCACTCATCACCAGGTGTACCTGTGGGGACAGGAGGAGGACTTGCCAGGAACTGCCCAAGGTAGCTGACCGTCACTGTGACAGCTTCAGGGGTCTGAGGGCAACCACTGATGAGAAGGTGCACCATCCGTCGGTACTTCTGCACGTTTGGACTTCAAGCTAAGAACGTGAGTCTTGCAGTGAGAAAAGGCTTCATCTTCTGCGCTTATTTAAACCTCTAATAATTCTAATTTGAGCGACATGTTTATCTGCTCAGGAGTTGGACGAGTGATCCATGGCACAATATCTGCTCAGGAGTTGGACGAGTGGTCCATGGCACAACCTGTAATATCGGGTCCATGGACGAACCATCTTCCGGTTCAGGGCTGGAGACTAACTGCTCAGTTCAGGAGTCTAAGGTGAACTGCTCTTCACAAAAAGTGACTGTTTGCAAAACAACAGCTCTATGAACATTGTTTTGACTAACTAAGGAACATTGTGACTTCCCCTCTGAAACAAACAGCTTCTAGGTCAACGATTACTCGTGACAGGTGTCTTTGAAGGAATAATCACTTCCGGAAAAACAGGCTAGAGAAATATTATACTGTATTCACATTGTCATATTTCACATGATTTCATTATGATTGAAAACAACAATCAAAATTATTCATGTTCACACTTGTTAATCATAAAACAAATTCCATTAATGATTCGTTTTTAGACAGAAATAAGTCAGACTGTAGCTGACACTGTGTCCAAGGACAGGAAATATGTGGAAACACATCAGACATTATTGCAGTCAAATGTAACTTTAAAGATCACGATTCATGGTGAGTCTGGACGATGAATATCGGTCATAATTTGAGCAGTGCAGCTTCATGGTACAAGGATGAGTACAGATGCCAGATATTTGTAACGATTGTAAGTGACAGAGTTAATCATGCTAACAATTGGTCTTAAAGGTACACCTTGTTTGTGGATTTTAGGTAAACCATACAGACTAGGCATGGCCTCCACTGGGTACAGTCTGTGGTACAGAATACAGTCAATGGCCTTGTCCTGCTCCAAATGTTTCAGGCAATCTATCAACTTCTTCTTGCAACTACTTCATAGATCTCTTTTCAACATAAGTGGTTAAATCACTGAGTGTCAACTTTCTGATTAGTCTTTCTGGTTCAAAATCACTGAGAACCTCCCCTTGTCTGCTGGAAGGATAATGATGTTTTAAATGTTTCCAACATGTTTATAACTGAAGTAAAGTTCCACCTGACCTACATCATCTCATCTTTGTTGTACGGTAAAAGGGATAAAAAAATAAAATACAATAACGTACATTTTTCTTTATTTGCCATTGGTAAAGGGTGTCTTCTGCCTTTTTTCCCATTCACTCCACTTTTTTACGCCTTTTCTCACTGAATGTCTAAAAAGCTACAATCACAGCACAGAAGCTCCACATTCGTAGACTGGACAGTCAGAAAAACTCAGCCAGTATGGAAAGAATGCTTCACGGTGCAACAAACTCCTGGTTGGATCCAGACTCACAAAGTCAGAAAACAACTTGGGAAAGGGATTTTTTCAAATAGGGCAAACGTGCAGTTTTTCATACTTTACTGATTAAAATGTTTGCTTATACCCTTATTTTACCTGCACGGAGCAGCCGGTTCTCCTCTTGGGCTTCCTCCAGCTGTTTCTTCAGCAGCTGCAGCTGTCCCTGCAGCTCCACTTTGTCTCTCTTTAAACTAAGATAGTCATCTGTGCTGTCAAGTCGTTCCTTTAGCAGCTCCTTCTGTTGAGTCAGCAGGGAAATCTGTTGTTGTGCTGTTTTTAGTTCATCCTGAGACAAAAAAAAAAAAAAAAAAACAACAACAAATATGAGAAATGTGAAAAAATATAAATCAAAATAAATGTTAACAATCACCGATTCCATGCATGAAATTCTAAAATTAAAGTTAAAGCAGTGGTAATGGTTTTATTATGACAATTTAAAAATGCTGTAAAATAAACAAGGCTGGCAGAATGAGGCTGTGATTTTTTATTTTTTATTTTTTTTACCTGCAGCCGTTTCAGCTCAGAACATGCTCTGTTGTGCTCTTCTAATCTGGCCGTAATTACAGCCGACTCCTTTTGGATTCGAGCAGTTTCCACTGAAAAACAAAACGACGTGAAGGAAAGAAAAGTGCAAAAACAAGCAATACAGTCAAAAATCACACAAAATAACAGAAATACTTGCCTCGGTTTCTGTTCTCGCTCTCAGTGAGTTTCTCTGTTCTTTTGATGAATTCCTCCTTCAGCTCAAGCTGGTACCTAATAATGTAAAAACATTAAATTAATTAACTTAATATTATTAAACACAATGAATAATGTAGTTAATTAAATGGGGTATGAATGATACTAATAGTGTCATAAACAACACATAAATTCACGAGTTGCTGTAAATTAAGCACATTTCAACAATTAAACCATTTCAGGATAAAACATCTGACGTTTGGTGGGTTTTGCTGATAAAATTTATGATGAATGAGTCAATACAACAGTGACGTATTCTGGTGATTCAAGATTATCTTTAACAAATGAAATAAAGTTAAGTGATACATTTGTTTATGAGGATACAAGCTGAAACAAAACCTAAAGATAAACATTCTGGGTTAAAAATAAAATATAATAATAATAAAAAACACCTATAAAGTTCATTCTTCAGGTTTTGGTCATAAGTATCTTCCAAGGTCTTCACAGCCAATTCTCTCCTCCTCAGCAGCTCTTCGGACGACTTGACCTTCTCTGCCTGGATTTGACAGGTTCTGTTATCAAACAAACACAGAGACCTTCAGTTTGGACCAGTGGCTCCAAAAATCGAGAGGGAGAAAAAAAAAAAGAGTTTTCAAAAAGTTCTTACTGTTCAAAAGCTTCCATTCTCAACCTCAGCTCTTTCTCTCTGTTATGCAGGGACTCCATTTCTTTCAGCACTGACTGTCTCTGCATGTAGATATTTTTGTCTTCAATCTAGGAAAAAAAAAACAACTATTTAATTATATTTTGTTACAATCATGGCACAGAGTTAGCCTCATCTTGAGGTTTTACATTTAAAGACAATAATATACGGTAGTTAAAAGGAAGGAAAAAAAATCCCCATAAAGTCTTAACTGTAACACAAATTTAGATAAAAAAAAACTCAAACCATAATAAATGATGTAGTTACTTAAAATGTTATTAATTCAGTTTGTTGCTTGCTTGTTTATTATTTATTAAGATAAATAGAGGCAGCTGTGGCTGAGTGGTTAGAGCAGGCATCCAGATGCTCCAATACAAGAGTTGGGGGTTCAATTCCACCAGCAGTCACATGACGAAGTGTCCCTGGGTAAGACACTGAACCCCCCATTGCCTCCGATGAGTGTCCCATCGGTGTATGAATGTGAAAAAACACTGATCAGTCTTTGTATAGATCTAGTAGTGCTGTATGAATGGATAAATGAGGGCACAGATTGTGTTGTAAAGAGCTTTGAGTATCTTGATAAGATAGAAATAAGCTATACAATCACAGCCCATTTACCATAAAATTCTGAAATTCACCACAAAGAATTTAAGTAAAGAAAGCAGGACTCCTTTGTAAAAAGTTAGATCAACACAAAGTGAATTTGCTGAGACCAATAGCTTTTCTAGTCAAGTTTTTCGTGTTATGGAAAAAGGCAATTTAGCTTTACTGATACAATATTTCTAGGCAGTGAAAAACACATGCAAACATTTTTCTTAGAGAGTAACTTACAGTATATTTCTAGACTTCAGAGTATTCTGAGGTTGAAAGAAAGCAACAAACACAACAACAACCCTAAAGATCAACTTTACCTCTTGTTGTTTTTGTATTCTATCAAGAGAATTTTTCTCCCGCGCCATCAGTGCCTTCGCTTTCATTTCATAAGTCCTCTCCAGTTCTTGTTTCAACTTATCAAACTCCGTATGAAACTTTGCTTTTTCTTCCATCCTCACCTTAGCGATTTCAACGTCTTTAAAATGCTGCAGCTTAAGAGAAAGACAAGACATTAAAGAACACATGGATATTAAAGCAAACTAAAAGCTGATTAATAAACAGTATTAGATGTTTGTGAGTGTTTACCTTTGTTTTCATTTCTGCTTCCATCTGTGCTTCAGCTTCTTTTTTATACGCGGCCAATTTGGATTGGAAATAAAACACTTTGTCTTCACTAGAACTAAGGCCCCGATACTCCTTATCGATCATTTTCATCTTCTCGACTGTGAATGAAAAGAAAACAAAGATGCTTTTAGAAAATCTATGCCAAATTTCACACAAGAAACCAAAATGATTCATTTCAGACAACAAGTCATCATACCAAGTGACTCTCCATAACTTGATGAGCTGTTTGTTTGAGTTTCCACATCATGATAGAGACTGTGAGGATAACTGCTTGTCAGCTGTGTTAAAAGGCTGAGTAGAAACCCTGAATACAGCCACAATATTAGGATCATGACTTGGGAATAAAAGCTGTTTTATTAGAAGAAAAGTCTATTGAACATACCTTTATCATTATCTTTATTTACCTGTAGAAAATAATTAAGTTGTTATAGTAACATGCATTTATATTTGATTTAGAGAATATTGAGTTGTACAGTAAAAATGATCATGTTTTTATTCACCGTGAATGAGGAAAGGGCAGGACTTATTTTAAGAAGTTGAAAAAGATCTTCCTTCTTTAAAATCTGTGGAGATAAAACAGAAACCAATTACCGGTACCTTATCTTCAGCGATGGTTCCTACAATTCAAGCCACAGATATAGAAGAGACAACCATAGTCATACACACCTGATCCTTGCTTAGGCCACTTTCAGGGTAGAATACAGAAAGAGTGTATTCATATCCCGATGTGAGGAGATGATCTACCACTATGCTGTTACAAGCTGTAAGTAAAACAGGTTTCGTTTTCACTGTGACCGGTCTGGGTACTGGATCTTGTCCTGTCAATGGTAGATACTTTAACTCCTGGATGAGTTGATTTCGCAGTTGTGCCTGAAGCAGATTCAAAGAAAGAGGGGAGACATAACAAACCTTTTCACTAAAACACAGAAGTTCAACTTCAAGGTTCTGTATTGTCATTTGTATCGCATGTGGTACATGAGGTGGAACCAAGTTGTGTACTCAAGGTCCCAGTTACACCACCAAATAGCAAAAATATAAAGTATAAAAAGAAAGTATTAAAGGATTAAAGAGATATACACTAAACACAAATGTAAAATAATACGGTATATTAAAGAAGAATTTTTGTTTTACAAAGTTAATCAACGTTAATATGTCTTACTTTGAGAGTATCGAGCACTCCTTTGCTTTTAAAAGTCTGATAGAGCCTTTTTCTCAGCTCTTCTAGGGATAAACCATTCTCCCTGGATGAGGACATAACTGCAGATCACGGCACGTTAATGATCAAATCAAAATCCCTCATTATCAATAATTTTTATTAGCTTATTTAGTGTTATTAATCTTTTTTTAAAATCTATATTAAAAACGTATTAGCTAGAAAAGCGAGGAAACGTCTGCCATTCAGCTCCTTGGCGACCAGAAGGTCTCTCTTTTGAAGACGTCAAAACATTTAAATTTGACAACGGACGATAGGCGCATGCTTATGACGAAAGCGGAAATTCCAATTCGCCAATACGGTATTATTATTTAATTGTATGATAAACAGCTTATTTATAATGGTTTATTATTTATATAAGTTTGATAAAATATGTTTTAGTAAGCTTTTAAATCAATAATTGAAGTATATTTCAAGAGGCTTGCCTTGTCGTCATGTTTATGCGACTGCTTTTTCAGGTGTTCCGGAAGCAACCAAGCAACGGAGCCGACGAAATTCAGGTTTTCAATTTAAATACTTTCTGTGTGTACTATGCATGGTTATATACAGTATTTGTTTCTAAGTCGTGTTAGGATAAACGACATAGTCTATCTCCTAAAGCATCTGACATTCACCGTCTAGCAATAATTTTGGTTGACACGACTGCTTTCGTAAAGACGTCATTTTGACCAATCAATGGTTTTGCTTTTAATGTAATGTAGGGTGTTTTTGACTTGACAAGAGGAGGGGAAGAAGATGTCGGGAAGCTTTTACTTTGTCATGGTTGGTCATCATGACAATCCCGTGTTTGAAATGGAGTTTTTGCCAGCTGGGAAGGCCGAGGCAAAGGTATTTCCTCAATTGTCACGATACTGTGACAGTTAGTATACAGTATTTCATAAATAAGCCATGATTGGCAGTTTTAATTCTGCCTCTAAGAACAATATTCATCACACCTAAATTGATACTGTTACTTGTTTCACTGTGAAAAATAATGGTGTTAGTGTTGTTATTCTGTTTGAGGAGATTTCTTACTCTAACCACAGGATGATCACCGTCACCTGAACCAGTTCATTGCACATGCAGCCCTGGACTTGGTGGATGAAATGATGTGGCTCTCCAACAATATGTACCTGAAAACTGTGGACAAGTTCAACGAGTGGTTTGTGTCAGCCTTCGTCACAGCAGGACATATCCTTTCCCCACACCATTTTTGTTTTTATTTTTTGTTATTTCTTTTCTACTTTTTACTTATTTATGATGAACTCAAGTAATTGTTCTGATTAAATAAACTAATAAAAGAGACAGAAAATGTGTTAAGTAAACCTTATTTTCATAGTATATATCTATAGTTTGGTCATAAGAGTATGATTATGCAAAACAGCTAATATAAGTGTTATAATTATTAAAATTAAGCTAGTATCCTTGATCATAGATTATACATAATTATACATAATATTTATTTCCTCTGCCATTCTTTTAGATAGCATGGATGATCTTCAGTTTTTAGTTTTGAACTGAATATTGGCATAAAATTGCCTTAAGTTAAAAAAAACATAATTTCCAGCTTTAGAGACAAAGAAAAATGAGGTCAGTTTACTCATAATTTTCTATTAGTCTTAATTTATCTTCCTAGCTCAGCATTGTAAGCATGTACATACTGTATTTACGTGCAGAATGTACATGTTGCATGTAATACAGTATTAATTTTTTCACTTTTTGGTAATTTATTTTGTACCCTTATTGCATGCTTTAGTATTTTCTTGTTTGTTCTTTTTGTTTTTTAGCGAGTCAGATCGGTTCTTCTCATCCTGAGCATTTCATTGTACTTTTAACCTTGCGTATGACAAATAAACATAACTTGAACTAGCTATATTCTTTAATTGTTTGCCATACATATAAGATTCATCATGCTACATGATGTGCGGCAAGAAGATGGAATCAAAAACTTTTTCAATGACGTGTACGATTTATACATTAAGGTAAGTTTTGTTCCATGTTATTAAAATAAGCACAAACAGCACACCATGTCCTGTTGATCCTGATGTTTACGTCTGTTGTCTTCCAGTTTGCCATGAATCCTTTCTATGAAGTCAGCGCACCAATCCGCTCGACAGCGTTTGAGAGGAAAGTCCAGTTTCTTGGGAAGAAACATCTTCTAAGTTAATCGCTTCATGCAGGAGTTTAAATCCTCATTATTGTATATATTGAATGTACTTGTTTTTCCTCATCCTGATGCACAAAGATGTCTTTTAGCCTAACTGAACATTTTGTATAAAATGTCTGCTGTGATTCTGAGACTTTTCTTGTGGCCATTATCTAGTTTTGATTGTGGACAATAAAATGTATGTAAAAATGCTTTAAAATGAGTAAACATGACATACTAGAAAACATGACACAAGCAGTTCCTTGTTATTTATGAAGTTCTGGTACAGACAGAGCAGATTACCAAGATAAGACTTGGTTCTTGATTATCTTTAGAATAATAGTGACCCATTATTTAGCGTTCATGCTACAAAACATGCTGACCTGACATTTCTGAGAGTTTATTCAGCATATCAGTTTTACAACTTTATAGTATGAGAAGTTGATGTCTGCCTTGCTTTCAAATGATTAGATAGTAGCTTTTAGCGTACATATAGGACAATGTTAAGAGGTTGTATTAAGGTTATCAGAACAACAGATGGAACATGAAAAAAATACAATCAGTACTTCATTACGTTCACAAAGGGGGGGGAAAAGCTGTACTGTACTGTATTTGCAATTTCTAAGGTAAACTCACAAATTGCAAATAAGTCTAGACAATGAATTGTACAAAGAAATGTCATGCATGTGAAGTTTATTTCCAGTGGGACCTCAGTGTTTATACCAGCCTCGACGTATTCATGAAGCAAACTGCAAAAGCAAAACTTCAAGATGATAAAAGTTTCCGTTCACAAGGTTGTACAAAAGAAAACCTGAGCTACAGTACATCGTTATCAGAAACAGGGTTACTGGATCGTATAAGTTATTTTTAATTATACAGTAACACATTTAAATATTTTTTTAACTACTCTGTGCAGTTGTCATGGAATTGAGGGTTAGATATTCAGGTTTTTGGAACTCACCAAGTGTTACACATTTATGAAAAGGAAGAAAAAAAAACTTAATGAATAGCAACTTGAGGAATGTGGAATATTAATGTTCTGAGATCATCTTTGACCAACATTAGTAGTTGCTAATTAGTTAAGTGACAATTTGAAAAAGTGGGAAAGCTGAAGCAATGAGTAACAGTTTATTCATATTTACATCAATTTAGTGTTTTAGACTAAAGCCCAACAACTAGAATCAGCAAACCTCCAAGAAATCAAAAGAATAACAGCAAAGTTTTGTTATACAGTGCCAAATCCTTACAGCCTCCACCTAACAGGCACAGCAGAGGTTTATTAGTAGCAGCTCCTGGATGTTAGGAACAGCAAGCAGTAGCAGAGCGGGGCTTTCTGTGGAGCTTGACTGTGTCCGTGGGGATAAGATAGTCGGTTTTGTCATCCATTACTAACACTCTATGCACTGCTTCCTCAAAGGCCACTGCTACATTGGTGGCATCCTTAGCACTGGTCTCATAATACGGGTAGTCCCCATTCTCCTGGCACCACTGCCGAGCATCTTCCGAAGACACCTGCCTCTCTGTCACATCCACTTTGTTGCCCAAAACCACAAACGGGAACTTCTCCGGCTCCTTGATATCAGCGTAGTAGATGAACTCTTTCTTCCAGTTGCTCAAGTTGTGAAAACTCTGGTTATCATCCACACTGTAAGTTAGCAGGCAGCAATCAGAGCCACGATAGAAAGGAGTCCTCAGGCTGCGGAAGCGCTCCTGGCCAGCAGTGTCCCAGATCTGGAGGGTAACGTTGCACCCGTCTACGGTGAGTTCCTTGTTTAAGAACTCAACACCAATGGTGTGGAACAGGTGAGCATCAAACTTATTGGTGACGTATCGATTCATCAAGGAGCTCTTTCCAACCCCACCATCACCAAGCAAGATGACTTTCAATGTGGACTTCTTCGCTGCCATGGCTACAGATCCCTAATCAATCAGTTTGAAATTATTTACCTGTTAGAAAAATGCATAGGAAATAATAATAAATAAAAAAAAAAAGATTGTAAAAACGCAAAATATACTTTTAAAACAGCAAGACAAAATTACTTTTCTCTTACCCCAGATTGCTTTAACCGCCTTCACTTGTCCAGATCATGTGCTGCACGGCCCAATGTCCGTCACATGCTCATTTGTTTATTGTTGATGTTGGCAGCCGTATAAGATAACATTTAACCCGCTGAAACACAATGTCAAACCATTATTTCCCGTTTAGCACACGGTTCTGGGCAGCAGTTACAAATGAACAGAACGAACAAGATCATGACGCTTGTGACTATAAGTAACACTACATTAAATCGCTGTAAAATTATATAAATTGAAGGAACAAGCCCATCCTTCAGCTTTAACCAAGCTAAGCTGAAAAAAAAAAAAAAGATAACAGCTAGAATTAAAATTCCACTAAGAAAGCCAGGAGTCAGTCTACGTACCTTACAGTTTGAGTCTGACACAGCTACTTAATCAATAAAAAAACGACACGAAATAAATAAAACGTGGATTCATTCGTTTGACAGCTCGAAATAAAGCCAGATCGCACCGTTTCCTGGTTTAGCTCAGAGGGGTGATGCTAACAGCTAGCCTGCTGCTAGTGACGTATGAGCTTCTGCGGCGCGAGATCACGTGATCGTGCCAACGCAGCCTGCGATTGGATGTCAACAGTCAGGCCTGTTCGACGTCTATATAAAATGTTTTTATTTTTAAAAGAGAACACCTAATAGGCTATTAATGTTTTTTTTTTTTTTGTTTGACTTGTGCTGACATTTTTTATTTTCTATTCATAGATAAAAGTTATCTTTTCTTTTTTGTACTAACATCATTTTACCACTAGGCGGCGACATTAAGATTCGGTCAGCTCCAGAAATTAATTCGTTCATTCAACTTTTATTTAAACAGGTTAGTCTCACTGAGTTAAGAAGACTTATTTACAAGAGAGACCTGTTCCAAACAGAACATATAAAATACTGACAACAATAAGAATAAACAATAAACTACAGTTAAAAAATGCAGTTAAAATAATAGTGTCATAAAACAAACAAATCAGGGGTAAAAACATTAAAAACTAAAATTTACATGTTTCTGTTGACATTATCATATGAAATGAACACATTCATCTCAGTGTTTTAAATATGCACTTGGCTACAAGGAAATGAACAAGAGTATTAAAGCTCACTTTAGCCATTTGCATTTGTAAAAATGTTCTTTGCAGTTATGCTAGTGAAGATTCTCGGTCATCCAGGACATGATGGATTCAATAATGTTCAATACAATCTGTATAAAGTTACATTTTTACATTTATCTACTTGTATCACGAGTCAAGTGTACAGGAAAAAAAGTAGACAATCTTTTAAAAAAGGTTTAATATAACAACAGAAGCATAATTCCAGTACAATTTTTGCAACATATATGCATTTTTAGCACCTAAACAAGACAGCCTTCAAAACTTTACTCATTTATGATAGGTGCAATACTTCCCCTGAAAATTCACATTGCGTTTCATTGATTTTTTTGTTTTTTGTTTGTTTGTTTACTTCAGCACAATACTGTCAAACCCATCTAAGCTCTTCCACCTTTTCCTGAGATCTGAGTTATCTGTATTTCATAAGACTAACTAGAAATTCAAAATATAGAATGTAGCAGGGTGGACTGATGTAGCAGCACAGTGTGCACCCTTTGTAGATATTTATTTTCTTTTGATTGTGCTGTGGTTATTAGAGTTGAGGAATCCTTGACATGTGGGCATCATTTTTGACCCAAGTTGAGGATTCCTAAAAGACTGGACCTACATCCTCTTGACAGGCCCCTGAAGTCAACGCAACATTGTCCAATCCTATCTCGCCTCCAACGCCCTTCCCACGCTGAGCTTCAAAGATAATCTGAAAGACACTGAGTAGTATTAGTACATTTTTAAATTGCACAATGCACAATATATATTTTAAAGCAATAATAATGTTCTTAATACATAAACAAACTACATTTTTATGACCTGCTGCCAAAGCTTAACATTATTTTTGCCTGTATCTGTATGTTTGATTGTCTTGCATGTTAACAAAATATCCACACTGTGAAAAAGTAATCTTTACATCTGTAACAGACTAATTTTAGGAGTGAACCAATTTAAGATGGCAGCCAAAGCTATTTGACTCTAGCCAACACACAAATTGCTATTCAAATTTAAATATGTTCTAACATTTGATGTGGTTGTAAAGTGGCCTAAGTTTTAATTCAGCACCAGTGAAAAGTAAAGTTATGTTATTTATTTATTTATTTATGTGTGGGGGTTCTGTTATTATATTTATGATTCACTGCAACAAAATAAACACATTTAAACATTAACAGATCATTGTAATACTTGGTTTATTTACATAATGACTTTAATTGCTGAATGTCCGGCCCCTGAGCTGCTGCTTTCAGTAGCTGTGTCTCCCTGAGCAGTTTAGTTGAACATCCTGCTTTAGAGTGTGGAATAGAATAATACAGTTTATTCCATTTCCAAAATCTAAACTGAGTTTGGAAAAACATAAAACATGGATAAAGCCCTGCGGGCGACCTCACGAGCAGCTGAATACAACAGTGATAAACAGGAAGTACAACATGTTCATCTGTACGACGGTAACTCCAAGTAAATCCTCCATTTCTGTCATAATTACATTGCACACTTAACAGTTAAATTAAAGGTTAACTGACACGATGTTTGAACTTTGCATAAAATGGCACAACATATATATCTTGTATCATTGAACTATGTTCATTTTTGCAATCAAAATGATAAATATATGAAAATTTCATTGAAAGTCATTATACATTGATGTTGTGTTTTTGACGGAAAATCCGACTATTTCAGCGTAGATGTCTGGGACGTAGTATCCAGAGCAGCTCGAACGCCTCTTATACTATTTGAATGGCGAACAATTTTTAAACCACAAATTTATCT
>JARVGV010000280.1:21219717-21234093 GCA_031762435.1 Hypsolebias longignatus | reverse complement strand
ACACCCATTCTCCATAACCTCCACTGGCTTCCTGTCACCTACAGAATTCAGTACAAAATTGCTCTCATTACCCATCAATGCTTAAACGGAACTTCATCAGATTATCTGAAGGACCTTTCTTGCTCCATATTCATCCACCCGGTCCCTATGATCACAGAACAGTAATGTCCTTCACCTTCCACAAACTAAATTAAGGACCATGGGAGATCGGGCATTCTGTGTTGCTGCCTCCCGCCTCTGGAACTCCCTCCCTGACTATCTGAGAGCTCCACAATTATTGGTTGACTTGAAAAAAGGCTTAAAGACCTTTCTTTTTTAAGCAAACCTATTCTGCCTCCACATGCTTTTATTACTGATTTTAGTTGCACTTTGTAGCATTTTGAGATTTTTGTTAATGAAAAGTGTGTTACAAATTAAATTAATCATCATTATTATTATCTGCTGTGACCAACAGGTAAAAGGCAGGATGATGCTCCTTGCTACAAAAACACAAAATAAACACACACACACACACACACACCTGAATCCAAGTTAGAATCTCCATTTATCATTTATCCATCATGAATCCACATGCTCAGTGTAAAATAAATATTTATATGTTATGCAATTTGTCTTGTAAATGTGACTTTATCGTTTCTTAGTGTTCCAAACTAAGCAATTCTTTTTAAAGATTTTAGCTGTTTGTGCATTTTGTTAGATGACCCTTCACTTAATGATTCATATCAGCTTAAGCTGTTAGATTTACCTTACAACACACTGATAAGTTGTTTACCTTTTTAACAATAAATAAATAAATAAATAAATAAATAAAATAAAATAGAGAGAAACCAGTCAAGCAACACTTTATTTTCACTGTTTGAATACATTTATAGCTTTTTTTTTTTTTTTTATTATTAAAATTAACACAAATATTTCAATACCTCTGCTAATTATTTATGGATTCCTCCCTTCAGCTGCAACTCCAGCTGTTGTGGGACTTGGTTGTGCCTTTGTGTTTGTGTGTTGGTCAGCTCACACCCTCGTCTTTTGTGTCTGTTCTTTCACTCACTTTTTTCCCACCACAGCATGAAAAAAAAGAGGACAAAGATGAATTGTGTGCACTTTGACGCAGAAAGAATAGTGAAGACTTTTGTCCTGGACTTTGCTATTTTTACTTAATGGTGACAATGAAAACCTGTCATTTACATGGGCAGAATTAATCGAGTTTATGTAAAGCCACATAAATGTTTTAAACCAACTTCATTTAAAGTACTGTATTTATTTTAAACAGCACTTGCTTAATAGTTTATTCTCTTAATGAAATCACAAAACATCCATTTAGTGCCGCTTCCATTTTTTTTTACACGTTTTATACAAAAATTAAATAAGTGTCAAGAACTAAACTGTTGTATACAAATAAAAAGTACTTAGAGTTGAGTTTTACTTTGTTTGTTTAAAACATGCTTAAAATCTAATAAACCTGCAACAAATATAACTTGATCTCGAAGGTTCAATCATGTGAAAATATACAAACAGAAGATAAACTGCAGGCTGAGCTTTTTGTTGTAAGGCTGAATTATAGAAAGCAGCAGACGATTTGAACCACGCTGCTGCTGTAGCTGTGATTGCATCACTTCCTCTTACGTTCAAAAATGATGAACTGCAGGCCCTGACACAGCCGTTGAGATATTTACATGTTGGAGCACTCATGCTAACAGTTTACAGTACCAATGAGTTCCCTTTTCAAAAAAAAAAAAAAAAAACATACAATCCATATAGTCCACTCCCACACACAAAAAGGATGTCATTCGTTGAGCTGCATTCTGCCTCAGCTTTTGTCACAAGAGCGGCAGATGGCGTCTTGGTATCTGGTGCCAAGTTCACCACAATCGATGCTTGAGTGTTCAGAGCCATTTGCACATTCTTTCAATCAGGTCTCAACAAGCCTGACACTATATTCATAGGGGAACTTGCTGACTCAACAGAATTGTCCAACTGAAGACTGAATAGATTAAAGGGCTTGGAGGGGGGGGAGGGGGGGGGGCGGGAGAACTTCATTTTGCTCCAGATTTTCCAGACCAAATACTGCTGCAGTCTCCATCTCTTTGAATAGTCTAGTTTCAGCTAAAGAGCCACACATTGCCAGAAAGTCTCCCCACACAGATGCAGCTGGTTTATCTGTACAGATACTGTTCAGTGGCAACTTTGAGCCATTTAAGACTGAGCTTTTGTGCTACACAATTTGAAGCAGTTAAGTGGAACATACCTGGCATCAAACACCAATTTGTAGGAGTGTGACTTTAGTTTAGCATATTAACCTGATGCATGTTCAGTAATCCAGGTGGAGTCAGGTCCTCTGGATGGATTCTTAACGTTTTGCTTTCAAGACTTCAGCCCAAACTGCAGTAAGCTTCAAAAGCACCTTCTCAAAGTGGATTAACCAGTTGACAGCCAAAACTAGCACGTTTGACATTTCCAGTTGGTGCGTTTGAAGTTTATTGCAGCTCAGTTTTTTATGAACAAGCATCCATCCAGGGGACCTACTTTTAGCACATCATGTTTAGACTAAATACATCCTGCTGTAAACCACACAATACCTACATTTGACTAATCCAAAGATGACACTGGGCAAGCACCTTGGTGACGACATGTAAGAAATCAATTCAGAACATAAATACATTTTGTATGATTTTATTTTGCATATTTAAACATGTGGATTTCAGGTTGACAAAGATTTAGTGAGCGTTCAGTGGCCGGAGCAAACCAACAGAATCATAAAGTCCATTACATTTCCTGAAATGCCAGCATAATGGCATACTGCAAACCTTAGAGGACCACATCCCACACGAGGCCATTTTTTAAAAAGACATCTGAGTTGAGGGAAGGAATTTGCAACCATTGCCACAGTTTAAGTGCTACATCTTCAAATACACATGATGGGGATGAAGTTGGCAAAGCATGTGGAATGGTCAGTGCATGGGAGGGCTGGACTTCATGACTCAGATTTCTCCTGTTCGATGGCTGCAGAAACAGGAGAGAGAGAGTTAGTCACAGCAACCAAATAAGCATCAGTAGACACTTTATGAAGTACATACTTTCTTTGGTCGGCAGCGTGTTCTTCTCATGAGTCTCCGTCTTCTTCAGTTTGGTCTTGTCGAAGGTTTCCACCTCTTTCACGTCAGGTTTGTCAGACATAGTTGCAGATGTGCTGAGTAGAAATAAATTACAAAAGCTGAAGTTAAAATACCAACACACTAGAGTAGCAATAACTCATTTAAAATACAGTAGTTTCCAGCTGAACATGTAGAACAAGAGCAGTTAAAATTGAGGACAAGCATAATTTGATTCATGTTAAACATGCTGGCATGTACCATTCAATGAAAAACAAGTCAGAAAAAGTATTTTAAAGCTGAGGCTGCAAAGACGACATTTCTAAAGCCGATATTTGACAAACTTCCCCCAGAACGTGACAATTGTGGCATTTTACGCACTTACAGCAGTTAAATTCATTACTATTACGCAAAAAATTACAAACAAAATTCAAATAAAAAAATAAACGAACTTAGTTTTCTTCACACACACAAAAAAAAGTTAACTTACCAGAGGTTTGCTCAGAGAAATGACAGTCTGCTTGTCTCGAAGCCAAAGGAGCCGAGTAACATCCGGGGCGCGTTCATCCAATAAATACACTGCTTTATGCTAATTAGTATGACGTCACAGCTTGCGCATTCTCTGTGCGGAAGTGAAGATTAAAAAAAAAAAAAAAAAATCGGATTTAAAAGTGATACAAAAAGAAACTTCGAACAGAACGCAGGCTTAACCAAGTACAGTATATGAGAGAAGTATGTGCGTTTTATTTGATTAAAAATAACCTTAATTAGCCAGTCAAGCTGCAGCTGTGTGTCATTAGTGAAACGTCCATTATTTTTTAGTATTTAACAGAGTTACATAATTAACTGGACAACAGTAGACGTTTCCTCATGTAGATAATACCACCCTATGTAAGTTAGTAGTGTATAATAGTACATAATACTCACTCTAATAGTATATAATACATTTTGGAAGGAGATGAGGAAGTTTGGTTTTTGCTTGTCATGGCTTTAACGTTGCTGCCCTCTGGCGGCGCCGCGCGGTGCTACAACAATAGAAGGATGCAGAGATCTGGACGTTTAGGATGTTTCTGTCTCCTGTTTTTATCATTTGACTTTATATTGGTAGTAAACTCCAGAATTTAAGAGTTAGTTGTGTGTTCATATTTAAAATGACTTGATTTATTTCCATAATGTAATATTTGTACAAACATCCTGCACGTTTCTGTTTCATTTAGGTCAGTTTAAAATGACAAAAATGCATCTTTAATTGCATTTATGAAGTATCACACTTCTTCCTATGAACGAGGCAAAACAAATTTCAAATTAAACTCAAACATTTATTCAAAAATTAACATTGCATATACAAATACATATAGTTTGCAAAATGGTTTCACTGATTCTCTTTGTTGTTCACTTGCTGGTGAAGAACTTTGAGTAGGTCTTGTTGTACATAATTTGATTATCCACTCTCACAACATTCCTCAGGTTTTGCCAAAACCAGGGCTCGGCTGCTGCCATTCTCGGCCACTCCACAACACTTTTCTCACACAGCCTCTTCCTGAGACGCAGGAAGTGCGAATGCTGCAGGACCGGCTCCAGCATCAACAGCACAATCACATCTATGTTTTCATCCAGCAGTCTTTGGTGGGCCAGATACATCGCCAACTTGAAGACACCGGTCTTAACATAGCCCCTTGTCAGGACAAACAAAGTCTTTCGACTGTATCGGATGCTCTGCATGAGGTTATCCACCAGAGGGACTCCCGGGGGCCAGTCCCTTTCCTCCAAACACAAAGGAAGATGCTTGTCACCTTCCTCTTCCAGTTTTACCCTCAAATTCCTCATCACCCACTCAGAGACATGTGGATCTTTGGTGTCATAGGTTACAAAGACATCGTAAATATTTTTAGGTGAGTGCAAAGATTTATACCCCTTCAGCTTAGCATTCAGATAGTGTAAGACATAGGAGGCATCCCAGTAAAATAAATGAGTAATTGTTGCCACAAACATAAAGGCAACAATAAAGAAACTTGTCAGAATGTACATCTGGAATGCCTGATCATCATTTACACACTGTGCAATGTCAAAGCTTATCAGTAGTTTATGTCTGTCCTTTTGCGGTGTTTTACACGTCACTGCAGTCATCAGTCTGGGAATTATGATTCTGTTTTTTTCAATCCACACAATGAAGTCTAATGAATCACAAGTACACTGGAATGGGTTGTTCAACAGCCACAGAGTCTTAAGGTTACTCTCTGGTCCCAGTTGGAAGGTCGTTTGGTTAATGATGTTTAATTTATTGTGACTGAGGCAGATAGTTTCGAGGCTTTTCAAGCCATTAAAGAAGCTGTTTTCCAAGTGGAAAATATAGTTATGCTTTAGATCAAGTGACGTTAAAGAGTGGCTGATTGTTGCGTTGCCCCCTGCTAAATAAGTCAAATGGTTGTAGCTCAAATCTAAAATGCGAAGTTGGTGGAAATATTTCAGCTTGTCCCATAAAAACTCTGTCAGTAAGTTGTGGCTGATGCAAAGTACAGTGAGGTTACGGGGCAAATGTTCATATATGTCGGCTTGAATCTTTTTAATGTAGTTGTGAGATATATCTAAAATTGTCAAATTGGTTAGGTAAGTGAAAATGTTCTTGTATGAGCCGTCGCTATGTTTCCAAAGCATTCCAAGGTTGTTATACGTGAACTGAAGTTCGGCTAGAGAGCCGCTGTGCATCCGTTTAGTCGTTAACATGGAAATGGAGTTGTGACTCATATTCAGCACTCTCAGAACAGGCAAGTTTTTGATGAAATTCAAATTGAGCGTTATCCCCATTGCTTTAAAGTAGTGCGGATTGTAACTGATGTCCAGAACTTCTAGTTTCTTCAGTTCTTTAAAGGCGTCATTGTAGGCCAGATCGATCTTGTTGAAGGACAGGTCCAAGTACGTCAAATTAGGCAGCGCGGAAAACTCTGTGCCGTTGAGTGCCGCTGAAAATCCATTCCCTGACAGGTTGAGGCAGGCAACATCTCCATACCCCTCAAACTGCTTTGGAGAAATGAAGAACAGGTTGTTAGAGCTGAGGCTTAGAACTCGTCCTGACTCATAGCACTCCTCCTTTACAAGTCCACGGTTTAACTCAAAAGTACCGGTAAACATTTTTGGGTTGAGTTTTATGAACGATGAAACAGAAAGGTCTGGCCTCTGAGGGTATCCGCATATTGCTTTAAGGGGGTTTGTTTTTGGAATGGGATACAGCCTGTTCTCTGCAAGATAAATCATTTTCAAATTGTGGAACTTGCTGAACACCTTGGCGTTCAAGTGAATGATAAAGTTAGTTCCCAAGTTTAGCGCAGTCAGATTTTTAAGTCCATATAGAGGTTTGAGTGTGTCTGGGCCAATATTCTGGAAGACCAACCCCTCCATGTGCAAGGTTTTTAAAGATGTAAGCTTCGAAAAGTCCTTTGAAAGTCTTATTGTTGTGGGATAAATCTTAGAAATATAGTTGAAAGAAAAATCAATTATTTCAAGCTTTGGGAGGAGTCTTAAAAATTCAGCCTCTTCAGTGACTGATTTTAGCAAGAGGTTTTCTGAAAGGAACAAACTTTTAAGTTGATACAGGCTCTTAAACCAAGATGGATTGAGGTATTCCAGTGAGTTTCCTGCCAGATTAAGTTGTTCAAGATGGTTGAGATCTTCAAATGCTTCGGTGTCGATGTCAAGAGAACCATTAGGGCAAGGCACACAAGGGATTGGAGAATTTTCACATCTTTGACAATTCAGTTGTATTTTAAGGGTTTTTAATTGATTTAATCCAGAAAAATCATCTTTGAATATGTGCTGTATTCTGTTAAAAGAGAGATTCAGTATGCTTAAAGATTGGGGTAATCCTTTGGGAACATGGCTTAAGTTGTTGAAGGACAAGTCTAGATCTTGTAATTTGGTCAAGCCAGCAAAACTGTTATCGGTAATCTCCATGGGTTTTCCACACAGATTTCCAAAGTAGCAGTTTTTGGAAAGCCGCAGCTGGATGAGGTTTGTTAGGCCTGCAAGGCTTCTGTTGTTCACAAATATAATCTGGTTGTTGATTAGCTCGAGGATTTCCACACTGACAGGAATGGTGTGTGGGATCGCGTTCAGACGCAGCCCACTCAGTTTCAGCTCCTGCAGTTTTGTTAGGTTTTTGAAATTTGCCTTAATTGTGACGTTCTTGTTCTTGTTGGCCCAGTTGAGATTGAGGCAAGTCAAATTCAGCAGACCAGCAAAGTCATCAAGTTGGATTGTCTTTATGTAATTTTCTGATAGATCGAGATCAGTAGCATTGGCAGTAATCCCACGAGGCACGGCATGTAATTGACGACCTTTGCAGTCAAATAGGATCTTGGAGGAGCTAAAGGTTTTGACATCACAAGGGAACTTTGCTGACATCCAGAAGGGTGTGCATGCAACAGGTTGGACCTTTGGGTGACACCATAGGCAGAAGAGGAGCAGATGAATCCAATACTTAACAGTCTGTAAACAAATAATGGAGTAGGTCAAAAAATGTATTATGTTAAAGTCAAAACTTAAAACCCAACGAAACGATTGGTGCCCGTTCAAACTTGCCAGTTTTGCTAGTTTTTCTAACATGTCTGGTTCTAGCTGGACGCTGAGTTCCTCATCTACTTTGTTTTCTAAAAATACAATGAGGAACTTGATCTGTTCTTGAAATTTGTGGTAAGATGACATTTTATGTCGTCATGCCACGTGTCTACATTATCATTTTGCATCTCAGTTGATTGTTGCTCTCTGTTGTTGTTTATATCTTTCTGGTCATATTTATTTCTGGCTTGCTTATTATTGGTTGTAATTTAGCATGTTTTTGAAATGTTTCAACATCTCCTGCCAACCAGTTTATGCCTTGTTGCAATTTGTGGTATCTTGGATCTTTTGAGGGCACTGTTGATATATTTCCCTTGTTGGTATCATTTAGATCACGTGTCAAACTCAAGGCCCGGGGGCCAAATGTGGCACTCATTGACATCATATCTGGCCCCCAAGATGATATGTTGAACAAAAATACTTTTTTCACTTTATTTTTTTCAGTAATCTTTGATATGATGTCACAAGTGCAACAAAAAACGTGAAATGAGACAAATCAAACTCTTTTTTAATTATTATTATTATTATTATTATTATTTTTTTTTTTTTTTTGAGGAACCTGAAGAAAAGAAGTTGGGTTGTTCTAACTTGAGTTAATGTAGATTCTCAAACTCGCCCTTAGTTTGAAAAATGTTTTAATTTCGGCCCCCTTTTGTAAGTGAGTTTGACACCCCTGATTTAGATACTCTTTGGCTATTTAGTGTGACTTTGTGATTATTATTTTTTATCTCTTGTTTGACATTCTTAGCAAATATACATGGAAAGTAGAAGCTGAAGGGGTCTGAGCTGCTCCTGGACCTTGCACATCTACTTTTTTAAATGGGATGCAACTATTATTAATTTAGTAAATTATAACAGTTTTGAAATGCAAGCAGTTTTATGACAATTATGTGAAATATGATACATTTTGAAAAAGAAGAAAATCAAAACTGAAGCTATATCTGACTGAAAAAAACTATAAATGTGATCTTAAAACGTTGTCTTTAAATGTGCAATATGAACTCTACCTTTATGTTCAGTATTGTATGTACAATAAAATCAATATTTGTGTGTTTTTAACTGCAGTGTGACAATTGAAAGCAATGAGTTGAAAGAAATGAACACTCATTTTGCACTTGGTCATATACCCAAAACAATCTGAACCTTTTCTGCAAACAGTCGGAAATTACTGCTCTGTAAGTCATCAGCAGGTGGCAGTGGTTTGTTAATCAGATATAACAAAAGGTATTTTTAGTCATGGTTTGGTCAGAAGTATAGATTCTCCAAGTATTATTATTTTAAAGCTGTAACTTTAGTTGAATAATGTCCCATTTTGAATCATAATGTAAGTGGTCAAAAAGCACTGCAACAGCACCACATTCATTTAAACTGACAATTCTGTCAAATACACAGGAATTTACCACTGTTAGTGAATGAGCTTACTTATTTCAAACCATGCAAGAGATCAAATAAAAATGTGGCTGTGAAGCTTGAAATAATTTGACCTCTAACTGCAGGAATATATATGAATAAAATAACAAATACAAGAGTTATACAACAGTGATTTAGTTTAATTTATTGTTAAACACATCTTTAAAATGTTGGAATACTTTGAAAGAAATATGAATAGGTTAATTTCTACATGTCACTTAAAACTGTATGTATATTTTTGTTTTAATACAAAAATGCAAAAACACAACATGAACAGTTAAATAGTTAAACGCATAAAGAAAACCCCAAGTCCTGCTGATTATTCCAGTGTGATGTATGAACTCACCATTGTACACAGATTTCGTAGATCCTTCGTGCTCCACGAAGAACAATTTTTAAACCCGGTGACTCTCTTGCACTCTAAAATTGTTCAGATCTTAAAAGTGCATTTTAAAACGTTAACGTTTTTGTCTTTGTTTTTTTTATAGCCACATGCAAGGGGAGAAAAAAAAATCTGTGATAAACTCATTGGTTCAGCAAGACGTGGAAGAAAAGCAGCATGTGAATTGCAGAAGTAGCAACATTTCTGTTTCATTTCCTTGTTTTATGATGTGTACAGCTACCGTCTTCCAGGACTGACATCAACATTAGAATTCTGTGTATTAGCAGAGTTCCAATAACAGAAGAAGAAAAAAAAAAACAGGAAAAAAAATCATGAGTTCATTTTTTTTCCTGACATTTAAATATTTACACACCACTTGGATACAAATTCAGAGCAGTTTACAATGACAGATATGAGTATTTCAGTTTTTTTTTTTTTTAATATTTAAAGTATCTCTTTGAAGAGATTGCTGTATTGCTTATGACTCTCAGTAGACAGTACACTCCTGAGGCTGAACCAGAAGTATGGTTGTGCCTGGGGGTTTGTTGGCCATTCAAGAACTGACCGCTTATACAGTCTCTTTCGTAATCGTAGATAATTTGAATTGCAAGGTAGCTTCTCCAAGAAAATGAGCACTATTACATCATTCTTTTCATCCATCAGTCTTTGGTGGGCCATGTAGAAGGCTGTTCTGAAGTTTCCTCCTTCAATGTATTTTTTGGTGAGGATGAACACGGTCCTCTTGCTCCTCTGGATGCTTTGAGAGAGGTTGTCAATCAGAGGACATCCAGGGACCCAGTCCCGCGCCTCCAGACACAGTGTCAGGCGATGTTCTCCGCAGTCCTCCAGATGAGTGCACATCTCCTTCATCACCCACTCTGCCACTGCAGGATCATCTTTATCGTAGATCACGAAGGCATCATACAGTGTACTCTGAGAGTACAGGCGGCCATAGCCTTTGAGCTTAGCCCTGCAGAAGTGGTAGATGTACCAGACATCCCATAGGAAGAGGTGACTGGAGATGGAAAGGGTGAGGAAGCTGAGGATGAGGGAAGTCATGAGGATGTATAGAATGATTGACAGAAAGGGATACTGGCAGGCCATCAAGTCCACTGAAACCACAAGGTGACCCCTTTGCGCACCTGGAGAAGCACAAGTAACATCTATTCCCAGCCGAGGGATAGTTACTGTGGTTTTGTTCAACCACGTGATGAACCAAGTGGCGTTGCAGGTGCAGACAAATCTGTTCTTGTGCAGTAGCAACATGTCCATCTGCTTGACGACAATCTCTGGAAAGCTGGATTCCTCAATGCGCTTTATACGATTAAAACTTAGATCCAGATATTTTAGACTGAAGGCATCCTTGAGAAAATTTGGTGTGAGTTTTAGGATTTGGTTTTTATGTAGAATAAACTTCTCAAGTGATGTGGTACAGTTTGACAACACTCTTGGAACAGAAGTTAGGTAGTTTCCACTAAGGTCTAAGACACGTAACGACCGTAGAAGTGGAAGTTTCCCCCAATTGAAGGATTTTAGTTTGTTGTTAATTACGTAGAGCTCAGACAGCTTGTCTGGCAGACCATTGAAGACTTCTGGTTGAATAGAAAGGAGATTATTTTGGGAGATATCAAGGACCCTTAGATTTAACAACTTTTTGAAGTAGTTGACATATCTAGTGTCCCCATCTCTCCATAACATATCTAAGCGGTTATCTCTGAACTCTAACCTCTCCAGAGAGTCACTCTCCATCTCCAAGTTAGTGGAAGTGGAAATCTTATTGTGGTTCATCAGCAGTGTCTTTAGGCTTTTTAAATTTTTAGTAAAATTAAGCATGTGGGTCAAACCCTCTGACTCAAAATAATGGTTGTTGTTACTTATATCTAAGATGACCAGGTTTGTCAGTTCTTTAAATGCGGAGGAGTAGAGCAGGTCCAGGCGATTCGATGAGAAGTCCAGGTACTGTAAGCTTGTCAGGTTGATAAATTCAGAACCATTCAAGCTTTGGCTCATCGCATTTCCGGACAGATTGAGGCATTTGAGCTCGTTCAGATTTAAAAATCTCGAATGCAAGAAAAATATGTTGTTTCTGCTCACATCCAAGGTTTTACCAAACTTACTGCACTCCTTTTTGACAAAGGATGTAACTATTCCAAGTTCTTTGTCTTTGTATTTGCAGCTGCGGGCATATTCATCATACCTGAAGTAATGAATCTCTCTTACGTCCTGGTTTTGGAACTGATCAGCCACCAACATCGGAGACCAGAGCAAGGGATCTCCTCCGGTAAAACCAAGAGCATCTTGGCCATCAGAGGGAGAAGATATCTTGTTGTCTGACAGACTTATTATTTTGAAGCTTTTTAATTCCATCAAAATGCTGAGGTTTGCCATTTTGATAAAATTTGTACCCATATCCACAACCTCCAGATTTGGTAAAGCTTTTAAAGGAGCAATGCTGTCCCACTTTAGCTGCTGAAACACATAACCTTTGATTCTAAGAATCCTAAGAGAAATGAGGGAGGAAAAATGACAGGACAATCTGAGAGTTTGAGGGTATCTCTGAAGCTCATAGTTAAATGATAGGTCCAGTTCTTCTAGTTTAACCAGGTTCACAGGGAAGGTAGTGACCCCAACCTCTCTGGCTAAAAAGTTTGATGAGAGATCGAGCACTCTGAGATCTTTTGTGCTGGAAAACCATTCTGGAAGCACTCGTGTCAGCGAGTTACTGTGCAATCGTAACGTTTTTAGTTTGGTCAGCATTTTAAAAGCCGTTTTGCTGATTTTAAGCTGTGCGTTGTTCAGGCATGGGGTGCATGGGAAAGGGGCATTGTAACACCGAGGACAGTTTCCGCTGATATCAAGAATCTCAAGGTTGGTTAAGTTTTGGAAATCCTCATCAGTGACCTCTTGAATATTGTTGTTGTAGAGATACAGTTCTCTTAAACTCGTAGGCAATTGATGGGGAATAAAGGACAAGTTGTTTGACTTAAGAGATAATAATGTTAAATTGTTTAACGGCAAAAATGCATCATTTTCTATATCATATGAGGCGTTACAGGGGTTACGATAATAGCAGTTCTGACCTAGATATAGCACTTGAATATTTTGGATCTCAGTGAGGTTTGCTTTAGAAATATAGAAAATATTATTTACTTCCAAACTCAGCAGAATAAGATTCGAAGGCAAGCCTTTAGGTATGCTGTAGAGCTGATTTCCATCCAGATACAGTGCTCTTAAATTCCCCAGTGTTCTAAAGGCGTTTTCCTCAATCGTCACACTCTTTGTGCACATGTGGTCCTTTGGACCAATTTTGATGGGCACACAGTTGCACCTCATGTCGATCTCTGTCAAGTTCTCCAGACCTTGAAAGGAGGTTGAGTTTAATTTTGGGATATGGTTGATGGTGAGAGTCAGGTTGGTAGTCTCTCTGGGGATGGCACTGGGGATTTCCTTGAGGCTTCTATCAGTGCAGTCCACTTTTACCACCGTTCCATTACTGGCCTCGCTGACATCACACGGCAGAGTTTTTGGATAAGCGATGCCAGTTGTTGATTTATCCAAATGACACCAAAGGACCAGTAACGCCACACAAATCTGTACCAAAATAGAAGCATCTATGAAAGCGGTACATAGAACTAATTGCATGAAAAAAACAAAAAACAAAACAAAAAAAACAAAAAAACACATATTGCACAAAAAAAAGCACTGCTAAAGGCTCTATTTTGAGTCAAAGTTAACTTGATAAATTACCCAACCAGGTAACTACATTTTCAACATCTCAGATTACAGAATACATAACTTAATCACCCCCAATTTAGCTGCATATGAACAAATAAAATAAAATAAATAAAAAAAACGAATAAATATAGCTAATACTCACTAAATGGAGGGACATTGTAAGAATGACGAGGTCCTGCTTCTGCTGTAAAGCTCATGTGAATACTAAAGAGGTCTAATGTGACAATCAGATGTGAGGTGATAGTGTGAAAGTAGCAGGTGGTGGTGTTAACCCATTGTGTATATAATTAGTCAGCATCACTTCCTATTTGTTTCAGACCACTGACACTGAGCCAACATTAAGGATCTCACTCTTGTAAAGCAGTGGCACAATTGAAGGACTTGTAGGTTTCTTTTCAGGTTACATAAGAAATATTAGTTTCATTTCTGCTGAAGCAGCAGCGGAAAGTGAAATGAATGATGAAGGTTTACAAAATTACACAATAAACAAGACATTCTTTTTTTCTCTGTGGCTGTTTGTGGTTGCAGGGTTCATTCACTCTCACCTCCTAACACAGCATGCATGTCTGGTTTTAAATTTAGAACTTCAAATTGTTCAAAGGGGGGAAAGGGGATACTTCAGATCTTTTGAAGTATTAAAAAGTTATAAACAGTTATTATTTTAACTTTTATAGCCCTTTGAACACATTTATTTTAGCGAGAGAGAGAGAGTTTAATTTTGACTGAATTAACAAGCTAATGAATGGTCCAAAACCTCCTAAAATGACTCCAGTATCAAATATTTCATAGTGGCACATGCAAATATTAATTTATAAACCTTTACATTACTACCAACTTTGCATTACATGGGTATTTTGGCAGGAGTATTGTGATTTTCTTGCTAGTACAGTATTTCCCTAAGCTGCATCTGAAGTGATACAGCTAGCTACTGCCACTGCTTCTTGTCCTTATGATTAGTTATAATCTTCTATTCAAATCTGAAATTATTGAGGCTGGTGTTGCTTTGAGACGGTAGAAATCTTGTTTAGTTATTGTTTCACAAAGACTAGCCATCAGCTTGGTAATCTAAACAGTGTTGAATATTGTTTTCATGTTGACTTCCTGTTGTGGGCGGAGCTTTGCGCAGGTGACACCGTTTTCTAATAAAAG
>JARVGV010000280.1:21208295-21219098 GCA_031762435.1 Hypsolebias longignatus | reverse complement strand
CAGAAGAGTCCTCCTTGCGTTTGGGAGCCATAATGAAGGGCTAATGGCCTACTGGGATGCTAGTGACGCCGTCCTCCGTACAGTAGTACCTGTAAAGTATTGTATTCCTCCGCCGCTGCGCCGCTGCATAACGACGTAAACCCGACGTAAACCTGACGTAAAACTGATGTAACCATGTAACGTGAATAAGGGAGATGCGTCATAACCTCGAAACGTCGTAACCCGAGACCATCGTAACTCAAGGACTACCTGTATATATTTTTTGAATTTGGTACCAGTCAGGAGCGATTCTAGAATGTGCCCTGGTGCTTAGCCCCCAGTGTTGACTCTTGGTTTGAATAACATGTCAGAAGCATTTGTAATGTGGGGTGAGGTGGGGGGTCTAGGGTTTCTCCACCAGAAAATTTTGAATTAAGTAGATGCCATTTTCTGCATTCTGGTGTATTTTCACAAGTTGTTAAACATCTAAGTTTACCTACATAAGTAAACACTAGATCCAATAATTATTTTGGAAAGCATGACACAACAAGAAGCTAATATTAAACTAATATTACTACCGGTGAAATATATATACTAATTCATCCTACTTGCACTCTTCTATTCTTCCTTGTTGTTATTTATACTATATTTCTTTTGGGCCTTGTTAATATATCTATTTTTCACTTTTTGGTAATTTATTTTGTACTTTTATTGAATGCTTTAGTTTTTTTAATTATTATTTATTTTGCATGTCAAATCGTTTCTTCTCATTTTGAACATTTCATTGCACCGATGACCTTGTATTAACTTGCATATGACAAATAAACAAACAATACATAACTAGAAGTAGCCTGACCAACAGCTCTCCTTGTGTGAATAGAGCAGGCTCCACTCCTCTCAAGGATCTTAACACACCACCCCCACACACACACACACACACACGCACGCACACACACATGCACACACACACACGTCTTTCCAGCACCTGCAGGTAAGGGGCGTTTCACTTCAGGACAAATTGAGAACACCGATTGGTCAGTTGCTGACGAGTCAACTGGATTAATTGACACATCAAGGATCAGACATGTGCAAAACAAAAACAAAAAACAAACAAAAAAAAAAAAAACCCATAGATTTTACTGGCCTGTTTGTGTCATCATTTATTCTAAATTTATTAAATATTTTGGTGAATTGAAGGTTTGAGAACTAAGCTTCCTTACAAAATCATAATTGTATGTTTTTTTGTTTTTTTTTTGTTGTTTTTTTCCCCATAGGTGCTGAGTTAAAACTTAGGGGTGCTTGAGCACCCCCCAAAAAGTGTCTAAAATCACCACTGGTATTAGTAAAAATGTAAGATGATATGAGGTGGTAATAAACAGACTAGAGAGTGTAACAGACACTAATATAAAATAAATGAGAGAAGAATTTTCAAAAGTTTAATTTCTTTATCGATGTTGACAAAAATAACAAGAAAGTACTTAATATCCATGTGTAAATAATTCATTAAAACAAGTGATTCAACAAATGAAAAAAGTTGTACGCCTTACAGTAATATTTTAACATCTTGTTTTGTGCAATGATTTGTTTAGAACTTTGTATAGTGTATTCATTTCTCCAACATAATATAATTTTGTACAGTTTATAAACAAGGTACATATATAATAATAATAATTTACATCTCCATATAATCAATAAACCATTAAAATAATCCTTATTATATAATATTAAATAATATACTTGAGAGGGAGGTCGAGTTTTTTAATAGAGGGCTTTATATAATCTCTTTAAAACTTTAATTCATATAATTTCATAGATTCTTTAGATAATAAAATAGTGTATAGACAAGGCGAGATTTTTTCACAGCAATTCACATTGGGTTTTAAAACCCATGTCCCACATGTATGGCTTAAAAATCAACAATCAGAAGAAAACAAGAGTTTTTTGTTGAGCAGTGTTTGCAGTGAGTTGGTTAGTGTGTTTATAAGAACAGAAATGGTGGCAGAGTAATGTACCAATGCATTCACACTTTGGTCATCGGGGGAGCCCCCTGCAGCCACCTCAGCAGCTTTCAGCAGACACACGTAGTTCATCACAACCTCGTCCACCTTCGCTACCACCTCATGGCGTTTGCTCTCACTGCTCACGACCTCCGCTAGCGACATGCAGGCTTGCGCTAAGCAACACAGTGTGTGGAAACTGTGCGTCAGGGTGAGCAGCAGCTCCTCTGGGCTGCTGTACTCCGTGGCCATCTGACTGCAGGCGGAGCTCAGCGTTTTGGCCTGCAGTGAAAGCAGCTGGGAGAGCATCTCCATGTCAGCCTCATTTACCTCAGATACGTCACCTTTGGACCTATGTCTCACACTGCAACGCAACACACTGATCATATCTAAGGCATCTTTCCGTGCAAGTGCAAATCCTGTGTGAAGGCTATAGGTTTTTCCCTTCATTGAATTTATATAAGCTAGCCTGTCTTCGAGACCCATGGTGCTCACAAACGAGGGCACGGTGCTTTCTTCAGCTTCGCAGCCTGCTTTCAAGGCCGCAGCTTTCTTGCAGCTGGAAGAAACGGAGCTCTCAGGGAACAGGACGTGTGAACACGCTGCTTTATCTTCATCACTACCTTGAGCATTTGAAGCTTTCCTGAGGAAGCAGTGACTGAACGGCCCACGGCACCTCCACGTTCCTGCATCCGACCTCGGAGGAGCTGATTCCAGCAGCAGCAGTGAGACTCCTGTTTGCAGTCGTCTTCCAGTCGAATCGGAGGCGACTGATCCCTGGGACAAGCTCTTGGGTAATGTTTTGGCAAAGAACCCTCTCTGCTCTTTTTGGGGATCTTGAGACTGCAGATTCGGACCTCCAACCTTTCCTGTAATTGTGGCTTTGGTCTTTCCTATCAGTGCTTCCAAGCTCTTGGAACCTGGCATTAAGGTGCTCCAGCTCCTTTTGAGCATGTGAACCCTGTGCGGCTTCCTGAGGCTGCTTGTTGCCAGGTCACATGAAGATAAGTTGGGCTCAGGGCTGGCCAGTGTTACCTCGCTGGGCTCTGTGCTACTTCGTAAAGATAAAGGTGACATGATAGTGGAGGTGGTACTGGTCTCATTACAGAGAGTGAGAGATGACTCTTTCCCAGTCTTCTTCAGCTGTGTGCAAGCTACACTAGGGGTAGTAGGAAAACAGAGAGAACCGTTACGTATCAAAAGGATTCTTTTCAAAAGTATTTTATGCAAATAGATTATCTAGCTTATTTAGTTCTGTGTAAACAACAACAATTAATAGAATTTTCAACAAAGACATCACAACTCCACTCTTCGTTAGAACATCTCATCTCATTCAGTTTTTCACACAATGTAAAACAAACTGACTGGTTACGTTGCGATTTAAAATAAATAGACAAATAAATAAGGTCTCTTCAAACAGAGAGACCATCAGACATTCAGGCTACATGACTCCAGACTATCATCTGCTTAAAAATAAATTTTGTTCCAAGTTAAAATAAGACTTGAGAGGTCTGCTTTTAAGAAACTGAAGGAGCAGCGGGGAAATGGTTTTATGAGCATTATTGTAGTGGATCAAACGTTTCAGTTTTTTCCCTTTAGTTCTCATGATGTTTTAGTTTAAAGTACAGCCCTACATACAACCTTGCAATCCTATACACCTCTAAATACAATCCTTTTATTTTCAACACTTGGATTTATCTAATTCATGCTGTTTCAAAATGTAAAAGCAGCATTTTATTTTACTAACTTTGCTCTCAAGTGCCTCAAAACTCATAGATGTAGCATTATACATATATTTAACATGAACAAAGGACCATGGTCAGTAGTCATTTAATAACATTTGGATTCACTTTCAGTGGCTGGGTACTTTCTGGGACTTTTTTTGGGGACTTACTTTTTTGTGTATCTATAATTATCCTCAGTGGTTGAGCTAAAAATATGAATTATTTGCCACACTTTCATATTACACAATAAATTTGAGGATGATTTTAATCTCTTTATCAAGATAGCAACACTGGTTTGTAGTACATATTTTCATTAGAGAGAGATAAAGTCACAAACAGACTTGAGAAATAAAGTAAGTAGTCCTCCCTTTGATGGTATCTAGAAATGCACAATAATCTGGTTTTATAATCACATTAGGGAACTCACTCAGCACAGAGAATGTGGAAGATATTTGCAGTGGGTAATATTTATTAAAATTAATTCTAAGCATCAATAACTCCAAATACTGTACTTACAAATGTTAGGATGAGGATAGTTTCTTAAGAAAATTTAAAACTTCCCACAACCTGTTTGTAGACTGACAGTATTTTTCTCCAGCTTCAGCTAAAATCTTGTGCTTTATTTGCCAAACATACCAGAAAAGTTGACGCTAGTAGGCTAATTGTTTAAGGACAATACGTTTCTGGATGCCACAAGGAGAAAAGCAAAATGTGTTTCTATTTAAGCTTCTGAGGTGGACTTTCATGGCTCTGTTTATGCGCTTATAGATTAGAGCGGCCCCCTCTAGTTTCGTCTTACCTGTGGTTTCTTTCATTTTGGGCACTCTGTGACTGCTGTCACGTGTACTGCCAAAACCTGGCTCGGTGCTGGTAGCTGCATGGCTCTTCCTCAACAGGGTGGGGTCCATTGGATGTCCAGCCTTCCCCTGCGCTGCAGGTCCATAAGCCTTCTCCTCAGCGGCGACATAACTCAGCCCCTTGAGCGAAGTCTCTGATAGTACATGCATACTGTCTGTGGCACAAAGGGGGGAATCCATGGGCGTGACACAGCTGCTGCTGCCAGTGCTACATCCAGCATCTATGGAGGAGCATTGCGAGCTTTGGAGAGAATGAACCGCCTCGCTTTGTATTGATGACATGCGCTTGCTGACATGGAAATCGTATAAACGCGTGACTTCTTGCTCTGACTGTGAAGGCTTCATCTGCTTCTGCTTGTTCTCGTGTGAAGCTGCATCACTTTCTGCAGGGAAGGACCCTTTGGATGGGGAAAAGAGACGGGCATTTAACTGTTGGCTTCTTTCATCTAAGTCCTGTTTCTCTGCCTTCGCTGTCAGCCTATCTGCGTGGGAAGCCTGTGAGTCATTTGCACATTCTGGTGCGAGATTCTCTGCCATTTTGTTTCCTGGTGCTCTCTGCTGCCATTTTTGATGCCTCTCTTTACAGTGAGTTCTCCCCAGATCAAGTTGGTTCATGTAGTAGGAATCTCTCACAGTGAACGCGTTATACTTCCCGACAAGATGGGGGGGCTCCTCTTTAGTGGAGTCTGGAGAAGTAATATGGGATTGATCAGAGGAATCGCACGCATCTCCTTGGATACCGCTCTCCATCTCCCTCTGTTTCCCTTTCTGTCTGTTCATTAATGAGCCCAAGTGCATCTTAGTGAAGTAGTCCCTGACTGACTTTATTTCCATCGTCTCTGGTTCCATCTCACCCCCTTCTGAGTGAAAAATCTGTGAGGAGGCAACGGCAGACTTTACCTCCCCCTGATGCTCGACACCTGTGTTTCCCTCTGCCCTTTTCTCATTCATGGCGTGGTATCCTTGTGGCATGGCTGCATGCATCCTCAGGTGGTTCTCTGAATGTCTCTGAGCGGCAACCAGCTCGGAGCTCTCTGTCATCTCAGAGGAGTTTGTCTCATTGCCAGAGTCTGAAGACTCCGGGCTAAATGCTCGTGATATTTCTACACCTGTGTATCACAGAAAGACAATACCTCGTTAACAAATTTCTTCTAATGCACATTGGCGATATCAAGAAGACATTTAGGGGTAATGACTATGCAAATTAACATGATTATGAAAATACGATTGAACAACAGATACAATTATTGGAAGGTTTTATCCCACCTGCAATTTCAGCAAAAGTGTTAATTCTGTAAAATATCCAAACGTTGGTAAGCTTACACAGTACTAAAACAGTAATAAACCGTTGCACATATATTTTAAAAATATAATTATAGATTAAATTTAGGGTGATCCAGATGAATTATAATCTGTCGCTACAAAATGATTCAGTGATCTTTCTTTCAAGTTTCAGGTATTAGCTACCATTGCTTGGTGCTTTGTGGGAACAAAAAAGAAGAAATACTCTTTTTAAAAATGGTGTTGATGAGCAAGTTGACAAGTCACTGGTTGCTGGAGAAAGAATACATGAAGCATAATTATAAAGCCTGGGATGACACAATGACAGATTTAAAAAGCAAAGACTCTTTCTGTGCGATGCGATATAATACAAAGCTGCTGTGTCTGGCTCTGGGTGCAGTGACACTAAAGTAATGCACAGCATGAAACCAGAGTAGTTTCAAGGCATTCTGTTGAAATTACTGCCTGATTTCATGAATTCAAAAAGCTCTGTCCTAGTCCCAGATCATCCCACATCCTGTATGTTCACAAACTAACCTAATGAATGAGAAGAACACGTGATTATCCTGAAGTGATATAAAATTTATCTTAATTCTAATTCAATTTACCATTATTATAATATAGATTAAAATGGGATTATGTGGGAAGATTATGGACTATATATCTTTAGCTGCTTTAGATAGCCATTTTAAATACCTCAGTTTGTAGAGCTTAAGTCTGACCAGCTGGTCTGAGCAGGTCCAAAACCAAATTGGATTTCTGACTTCTTAAAACAACCATAATCAAGCATATTTTTGTATATTAATTTCATGTTTATGAAAGCACAATTTTATAATTTTTTTTATCACCTTTTTCACATTATGCAGTTTTTCAGGCAGACGTTTCCTATATTATCTTCTTGTTGGAACTTGAAGTACCCCATTAGCCATGAAAAATGCTAAACTGCTGACATTTGCACTTCAAATACTTCAAGATTATAGAAAAGTAACAGATAATGCAAACTGATGGTCATTAAAGGTTTACTAAGGGACATTTCAGTAAACCTCCGTGACATTTTTGTGCTTGGTGTTGTCATGGTAGATGGTGTCCACTGATTTTTGTCTTGTTAGCAGTTAGCTCATCACTGTGGTCAGAATTAAACCAGTTCTCTTAACTGAGGCTGTTCTATCTATACAACAGGTGGGATAATAAATATTCATATTTCCACATAACCCTTCTTCAAAACAGCTTTAACTATCACTTTAATACATGATTGCAGAGAGACAGTCTTCAATTTTACAAAGAGCTAACCTAGTTCCAGCTAAAAAACAATTTTTCTCTTATAAAGATCAAAGTAGAACTCTAATTTGGGGCTTATATGTGATGGCTATTTAAAATTTTTATTCCCAAGATTTTTTTAAATTGATATAAACCTATTACATTGCGGACTATGGAAATGAGCAAAACAAACACAAAAAGCAACAAATGACTGATGAATACAAATGTCCACATTTTCAAACTAATGACAAAATACTCACAAATGAAAAACATAAAACAGAATGGGCTTTATTAAAAAAAAACAAAAAACAAAACAGCAAATCATGAGTGAATGGCTGGAGTGTGAATGATGTTAATGAATGAATGTTACAATAGTATAAGAAGAACCTGTGCTAGTCTCTGACTGGGCCGGACTCTGTTCTTCAGAAGCAGCCAGTGCTTCAAGTGCCTGTAAGGTAGACACCACCGCATCGTCCAGAGGTTCCCCAGGTCCCTCTGCTCGGTGGGTGGGCACTGAATCTATTAGAGACACTGGAATATCATTACAGGCTCCCTTGGCCCGAGTCCCAGCTCCCTGCTGTTCGTCTTCATCTGAACTGTCCCTGAAACCAGGAGGAGGAGCAGCAATGGCCATGTTCAGAGAGTGCAGCAACACGTCATTGTCCTCCTCATCGTTTACCTCGGGTGGTGGAGGGAGGGAGGTCAAGTCAATTATGTCATCGCTGGACCCTGAGAGTGTAAGCAACATAGGCTTGTCAATGTCACTCATCACCATGTCCTCCTCGCAGCTGATGTCATCCTCGTCCTCTGCATCATCGGTCGTCTCTGCGTAGCAGATGTCATGCAGCAGTGGCTCCTCGATGCACTCCGTAGGACCAAAGATTTTGGCGGAGTACTGATAGCCTTCGTCTAAAGCGTCCATCATTTTATAATCCTCCTCGAGGCGCCTGTACATGTGGCTGTGATTGTCTGCAATTTCTGGGCCTTCATCCATTAGTCTCTGGTAGCCCAGATTTTGGGGGTTCACACTGTCCAAAGGAGGGTCTCCAAATATGAAGGAAACCTTGGCATTCCTGGAGGAGTCCTGGGGTTTGGGTCTTGGGAGGTTGAGATAAGTTTGGGAGCACGGAGGTCTACAGCACTCTGCTCTCTCCGACATGTGCACTGGGTGCTGGGGCTGGTGGATCTCTGTTATGTAAACAGGTTGACCTTCACACCTGCTGTGGTTGAGGTATTCACACTCCTGGTCCATATATTCTTGGCTGCACCTCTGGTTGTGTCTGTCTTCACAGCTTTTATGGGGTATGCTGTATGTACACTCGATGGCCTGAAAGTTTTGCTTCACTTTAGCTGGGTTGCCTGCAAAGAGGAACCAGAAGAAAAACTTTTTTTTTTTTCAAATACAGCACATTCTGCTTAATTATCTTATAGCTCTTTCATATGCGCTTGTTTTCGTACTGTTTGTGTTTTTGGCCACGTTAAAGATGGAACGTCTAGAGTCCACGAGTAATCTGTAGTAGCCAGCAGTCAAACAGGCCAGATTCATCGCATCAACAGACTCCATTAGAAGAGTTATGGGCTGTGAAAGAAGCAGATACGTAATCAGATGGAAATAATGAAGTAATTGGAACATAGGTATTGCAATGAGGTTATAAAAGACCAATGGACAGAATTTTGTAAGAATAAATGGACAACAATGTTTAACCTTCACATCTAGAACATGTAGCTCCACTCTAACTCTGTTCTCATCTTCTGAATACATCTCGATGCGGTTCACATGGCTGAAGTCGGCCAGAAGTGCCACGAGATTCGTTTTGGTGTTTATCACATGACTGATACCATATTTGGGTCCCACCAGCAAAGTCACTTCTGTGTGCTTCTCCCCTTGCTGTAAAAAGGAAGAGATACCGCGTGCATCATTATCTACGTGTGACCTAGCAGCGATGTGGTTTCAGCTGCATGTGTATGGTTGGAAGATGGTGTTACTTACAACCAGGGTTGATTTAAACACACGTCCCCCGTAAAGCCTCAAGTCACTGAGATACTTCAGATAATGTACCTTTGCCTGCAAAGCAGTCAGCTGTATTGAAGAAAAGGGGAGGGACAATGAATAAAATGGACAATTAAAGACAAAGTACTGTATTTTTTTTTACCATTGGTATAGGTTTTAACCCTCCACTAGGTGGTATAAGTGAGCCAGATGTGGCACAAACAGAAACACATGCAGATATAAAATTAGTTTGGTTTTTACCTTTTTACCAGGTGGCACCAAGTTTTGGTTGGTTTTTAAGATGTGGGTAATTGCTTTTTTAATATTCTTTTCTTTCATGCTTGACAGCACAGCAGGTGGTAGGAACAAGGCCAAACCCCACTCCTTCCTGTGGATGCACAGTTCAAAAAGAGCCATTAATATGAAGCACAGTCGTCACTAACATAATCCAGAGTTGCTGCACTGATCAGATTTGCTGATGGAATTTTCACAACAAACCAATAAAACAGAACGGTAAGATCAGTTTTCTTGTTTGTTTGACAGCACCCCACATGTTACAGCATCTTTGAGAGCCAAAACAGTTTATTGGATGAAGTAGAATAGTTCAGATTCTGGAAACAGTGGACTCCAGCAAGCTCAGGGTTTAAAAAAAAAATCCAAACTACTTACTCAATGTACTTCAAGGAAACTTTCTGAGTCTGTTTGGTATTGATGGTTAAAATGTACATTTGCAGGGCAGCCAGACGGAGGGCTGTGTCGTATTTCAGTTCTGACCCAAATCTCTCCAGTACCACATCGTTACAGCTCTGGATGAAGCAGAGAAGGAAAGGACAGAAGGAGGTTAATTTTATTCACTCCTCTGTCATGGAATGAAAGAAAAAAGAAAAAACAATGGTGAGAAGGAGCTACATCCAAGTTCTGACCATGTTTGTTGTCATACTACGCACAAAAGGCACAAACAATTTAACTTCACCAAAAACTAGGTGTTCATTTTTTACCTGAACGTAGAGATACTCAAAGGCTATGGCATCTCTCCTCAGCAGGTCCACTGGATCCTTTGGGACAAAAGTGATCCGAAAGAAACACTTCATCTTGTGTGACCCTGGCCTCTGTGTCACCTAGAGCATGATAGATAGAACAAACTAGGAGCAGTGCATCATTTGAGCTGTATCCTGCCGGAACAGGATCCAGGAACTCTCTTATTTTGACAGGGTGCATTCCGGTAACAGTGTGCTTGGATCTGGTAACTCTCAGGCTTACTAATAATAATGTTATGAACAAATATGACTGCCTCGAACAAATGAAACTTATATTGATTATGTAAACTGAAAATAATTGCATAAACACTCAGTTTAAACACAACAGCCACTTCTTAATATCACATACACGCTGCCTCTTCAAGGAAAAAGCTAAGCCCCTACAAGAGTGGTGGGGGTGAGTGCTGAACAAGCTAACCAGGCAGTCGTACGGTGCCAGGAGCCCACAGGCAGCAGCAACAAATAGACAGCGGCGGTTTCACGTGAGTCGGACAGTGAGTTCAGCAGAGAAGAGTTGGTTTGTAACCGTCAAGTAAGGGGGAGGATGCTTGACAGAAGTGGTTTACAAATATAGGGAAACATAGATGTTTAATAACCTATTAAAATACAGGTAGTCCCCGAGTTACGAACGGGTTCCGGACCTAAGGACCGTTCGCAACTTGATTCTGCCGTAAGTCGGAG
>JARVGV010000280.1:21196272-21206337 GCA_031762435.1 Hypsolebias longignatus | reverse complement strand
ACCCGGCCCCCCCCCCCCCCCTTTTTTTTTTTTTGTGGCATCATTCAAGATGGCAGGAGTCTTACCTGAGTTAGCATCTCCTGTTCATGCAGGAGCATGAGTTTGCTGGCAGACCCCTCAGCTCTGTGCTCCAGCATCAGAGAGAAGTGCTCAATGCACTTAATGGATAGTTTTTCTTGCAGGGTCATGATGACGTCCTTTCACATAGACAATGTCATAGTTAATTCAACGATAAGAACAGTGCAGATGCAGCAACTTCCATGTTCTCAGCTCAGAGCCACAACATTAAATCATTTTCACATCTGAGGACATAAAAGCATGAGCATTTTTCCATAAACAATCACAATTCCAACTGCAACTAAATTACAAAATACAAATGTGAATCACAAACTTCTCACCGCTTCACAATAATTTATGCTTCAAATACCTTTTTTTTTTAATTGAATCACAAGTTTGAGTTTCAATAAAATTCTGAATGTCATCGTTAAGAAAAGAGGCTGCACCTCAGAATGTGAAAACCGAACATCACTTTAAATTACGTAAGAGCTTTTCACTTTGAAAGGAGCTTCTTCCCAGCACATACCTTAATGGATGTGTTGCTGTCGAATTTAAACGATTTAGTCTGCCCATTCTCCAGATACACCTTCAGAACATTTGGCATAAAAAGCAGGGAGTTGTCTTTGACCGTTTCCTGAGGAGAGAATAAAATTAATATGATTAACAAATTCCTCTTTTTTTAAATAACTGAAAGCTGTTAAACTGTTGTAGTGCAGCGATGTTGGCTGAGAAAAAACAATTTATAGAGAATTAAATAATGCTGGAATATAAAAGAACGACTGAAAGGCTTTTGGACCAAAAAGTATTCTCACATCTTGTGACCTACTGTCAGTTATCTGTTTGATATGCAAGTTTAAAACTGCAAACTGGGTTTTGTCCAATGCTTTAACAACATAGACACATTTAATTAAATGATACTGCGTTATTTGTCCATCCACTTTTTCCTTTACCATTTATTTTAATTGAACTGTTGGAACTTCATATTGTCATAACCCTTTCAAAAGCTGATTGCTTAAAGAATAAATGGTGTTTGTTGTTGCTTACTGGGACTTGTCCATTGATGATGACCTCCTCAGCGAAGCGGACTTTGACAGGATTGGTCTTTAACTTTGCCTTTTTGGCCGCGCTGATAAATGCTGATTTGGGTGACTTAAATGAAAAAAAACAAAAAAGACAACAAGTATTTTAAAGACAATTTGCTTCCTCAGAGATGAGTCGTGTAATTCCTTCTTAGATCATGTCAGGCTTTTACAACTCCTCTTGTGGCTGATGCAATAAAGGCAACATTCTTTGAGGTAAAATAAGGACAATGCCCTTCTGCCATCAGTTTATTGATGCTATAAACAAATCCTCTTGCAAAAAGGAAAACAAAAATGACAGGGCGATTTTTAGGAGCAGTCTTTTAGGAACTTTATTGTGCGTTTTTTGCAGCTGGATCAAATTTTAAATAAATTACTCTGAAACACTAAATCTGCAGAACAAGAACACTTTACTATGCGTTGCATGAATTACAGAAAAATTGCCCAATGCGTTTTTTTTTTTTCCAAGCATGCACTGGTGTTTTTGGAAGGAATTCAAGCATAGGTGTATTTCCACTGACTTATTAGTGCAAACAAAGGTTGCATAGAGTGCACACTCCTGGCACTGCATGCTCACCACCATCTGTTGCTTTGTGAATTTAGGAAATGTTGATGTGGCAGGTTCATAAGGGGTCTGTTGTGGATCTGACTCTTCGGTATCAGAGGAGTCGGAAAAGGGCTTTGGCGGTTGGACTTCCTTTGAGTTACACATGGCTCCAACACTTTAACTAAGGCCCAACTGGTTCCATACCAGCACAAACATACGGTGTGATTAATGACTTGCTTTCTTTGAGTCAACAAAATAATCAGATCCAAAAGAACCAACGGCTCATTAGAATTTCATTCACAGAGGAAAAACTCACAGGGTATGGCTGAACGACAGTCAGCAATATGGACTCCTTGCAGCTCCTGCAGGACACAAAAGAAAATGAATGAAATTACTTAAAAAAAAAAAAAAAAAAAACAATGCTCATGAATTAAAAAAAAAAAAACTGTCGTTCCTTTTTAGTACTTTTGGAACTCAGTTAAAAAAAAAGAATGTTGTTCTCCAGTGGTGGTCCTAACACATCTGATTTGCCCCCAAGACCGAGTCCATTCAAGACCAGTGAATTGACCACCACACGGGCACTTTTCCCTGTTTACGGTTTGACACACAGGTCAGACAAGGATCAGATGCATGCAGCTCAGGAGTGTCAGTAAATAATACAGAGCTGCACAAAAATGTCAACACCGGCACACGACTGAATCACAATGGATGAAACAGGTGGCTCAGATAATGCGCCTGCCCACGTGAATTTTATACTGAAGCACTCCAGAATGATACAAACAAAATACAGGAGAGCGATGGGTGCAGCCATCAACCACATGTCAATGAATGTTAAATAGCTGATGACTAAAATAGTTTGGCTGAAGACATTTTGAGTGGAATTACCAATAAATTGCTTGTTTTTATGTTATTCAATTATCGACAACAGGATTGACATCAGGCTTACCTGACGAGGTCGATGACCCTCTCTCTGGGAGCTGAACTGACTGGCTCATTATTAATCATGATGATCTCATCCCCTGGGATCAGCTTGCCTTCAGACGGACCCCCTGCCAACACACCAAACTTCAGGCACTGAAATTGTACGCAGTGGTCTCAATTTTTGAAGTGTTCTGTATTTTGGCTCAAAGCTCTGCTTGACGCTTACTCATCCACTGCTGTTAAAATCAGTGAATCATCAGCATAAGTGGATTTTCCTCCAAGCTACATTTTCAGAGTAGTTCATCTCATGTTCATGCAGTTGTGGCTGCAGACTGAATGAGTCAGTGTTGGCGGGTCACGTTACCTGGTGTGACTGAGCGGACCACTACGGGTTTCTCACTGCCGGCCACAAATCCAAAGCCGAGCACGGGGTCTCGCCTCATGTCCACCTTCCGGGGCGCCGGTGGCACAAACTTGTCTCCATCTAGACGAACTTCCTCCAGGGAGCTGCTCTGGGAGATGTGGCTAAAGGAATGAGTAAACATCTATTAGCTTTTCTTTGACACCTTATGAGTCACTTTAGTGTGGTGTTGTGCATACTATTAAAGCAATAGCCCAAACCTTTTGAAGTGGGATCCAGTGAAAAGTCTACAAATAATAATATCTTACTTGTTACAGATAGCTCTTTGACCAATCTGTTTATATTTGACTCGATTCATGAGCTAACAGCAAAACCAAGCAGATTCAGTACCCAGATTAGTGCTCCAAGCTTGAACAGCCCATAGTAGTTCATTCAAACACTATTTTTAAACCTTTACATAACAATCAATTTTCCATTACAAGCATTAAGGTGGAAATGTTACAGCTGAAAATGTTACTGTTAGCTGCAGCTGCTGCTTTTTGTTGTTGCAAATAACTAGAACTGTATGTAAATAACCATTTAATGCAATGACATCTGAACAATCGTGTTTTTTTTAAGAATGTTTGGACAAATAGTTAAAATGTAACTTTTTAAGTAAAAGTGATGCTAATTTCTAGCTTAGATAGCCACATGAGCATATGAGTGTATCAAAAATTATATATGTTACTGTAATTTTAACATCTGACCAGAGATTTATCCCTCAGTCACCTTGACCTGATCAATCATTGAGACAATCTACAACAATATTTTTTTTTAGTATTTCAAGCTTTCAGAAATATGCACAAATTGTTTGCAACTCTCACACATTTTGAGATTTAAATTTTTAATGTCTCTTCACATCCATGACTGTAGAACCAGCAGCAGCAACTCCATATGGCGCCAACAATGTTGGTTAATTAAAGCTCTTGGCAAGACAGTGTGTAATTCACAGTTATTTTTAAACACACATTCTATTCACTGCTAAATACTAACAATTAATCTCTCATGGCACAAAGACAGTGAAATCTGCCAGTCAGATTTTAAAGACCATGAAGAAAAAAGCCAGAGAATAGTAAGTTCACAAATGTTAACTGATTGACAGCTAATATTTTAAGAGTATCCAGCTGTTTTTTTTTTTAATAGCTACTTAACAAAGACATAGAAATGCATAACAATGTAATTTCCAGTTCAATATCTCAAAACTAAAAGGGGGAAAATATAAATAAAAACTATATCAGTGGTCATACAAGTTCATCCACAAGCTTAAAATCCTAGTTTATCACTCACCACCGATTAGCATCAAGCTACATGACACTACTGCTAAATTTATTCAAATGTTTTCAAAAACCTACAGAACCTCAAGTGACTGATTTGACACAACTTCCCCACACTTTCTTTTAGATTATTATTTTTATTTAAGTTCATGCCTCACTTAAAATAACTTAATTTCTTCTAAAATTTTGACACTGTAGAAAATGTAAAAAAGTTCAAGCTGGGATAACTTTCAAGACTTTAAAATCTTATGTTCAACCCCAAAAATATGAATATTAATACAAAACACTACAGACAGTAATATTTGCTTAACTTAATTGTATTGTATATGATTTAAAACAGGGGCCTTTCTGGGTGAAGTTTGCATGTTCTCTCTGTGCATGCGTGGGTTTTCACCGGGTACTCCGGTTCCATCCCACAGACCAAAAACATGCATGTTAGTCTGATTGGTGACTCTAAATTGTCTCTTGGTGAGTGAGAGAGTGAATGGTTGTTTGTCTCTATGTGTCCCTGTGATGGACTTGTGACCTGTCCAGAGTACACCGCCCCTCACACTGTGATTGCTGGACATGGGCACCGGCGACCCCCGTGACCCAAAATGGAAGAAGCGGGTAAAAGATCATGGATGGATGGATATTTTTTCTGACTGCAGTTTCTGTCTGCAAGTTTTTTGAAAACCTTCACTTTTTTGACATTGTGCTCACTGATATTACAATAGCAACCAATTTTATATGGATTGTGTGTAATTACCATTAATGATGACAGTGTACAAAACGTAGTACTGGTTAAAAAAAAACACAAAAATACTCATCACAAAGCTTTGACTGAAATTCTGTATGTGCCAACTAAACCTGCAACTGAGTAAAAAGAGCACACAAAGAATGTGCCATTTTGAACTGGAGGCAGTGATATGGATCAAGGACTGATCAATTCAGTCTACAACAGGTGCGTCATACTCACAAAATATGGCCAAAATTAAAACCCTTTTCAAACTAAGGGCCAATTTTAGAAACTACATTAACTCAAATCAGAAACCCAACATATTTTCTTGGTCATAGGTTCCTCAACAAGAGTTTGATTGGTCTCATTAGATGTTCTCTGTTGTGCTTTCAACATGATAATCAAAGATTATTGAAAAAAATTCAAGAGATAGAAGTATTTTGTGTTTCATATATCATTGTGTGGGCCAGATAACATGTCAACAAGGGCCATATTTGACACATATGGTCTACAATGTTGTCTATGCTGTGGCTTCACTCTGATGCACACCTCCTCAGGATGTAGACTGAAACATAAAAATCTAACAATGCTGCTGCTGAATTAGCTAATGTAATGAGTGTTTTTCTACAGTTCAGAGGATAAAAAAATATAATAGATCAATAACTTGATACACAATTAGACAAAAGTAAAGAACACCAGAAGAAACATAGACACGAGCATGCAGAAAATTATTTATAATCCAGATTACGCATTATGCAATAATAATTGGAGAATAAAGAATAGCAGCAAACAACATCAGCTAGAAGGACAAAATGAGTAAGTTCAACTCGGACAAAAAAATGTTATAACCTACAGAACTGAAGATACCTGTGGTAAATTGGTGGCAAACCATTTGATAAAGTTTACTAAATAAAAATGTGAGTAATATTTGATTACATTTGAGGCAGTACATGTTTCTACATATTAAAAGAGCTAGACAGCCTTCAACATTATCTTACAGTATCTTGTTTTGGTTTAGTTTTCTGAACAAGATTCAAAACACAGCTACAATTACATAAAATAAATAAATGAAGTGCTAGTGTCCGAACTTTTTCAACCCTAACTATTTACACCTAAAAAGAAAACAATAGAAACTCATATTGCCCCAGTACAAATAAAAATTAATAAATCACAATGGACTACTAGTGAAAACTGGTTCTGCTAAAGGTTTCTTCCTCGTGAAGGAGTTTTTCATTTCCACTGTCGCCTTTATGCGTGTTCAAGATGAGAGTTCTGCGATGGAGTTAAATTCAAAGCAGTCTACTCCTCAGATAAATAATGTCAAATTATTATTTTATATGAATGTTCAGTGTCCTGAGATGACTTCTGTTGGGACTTGGCGCTATATTAATAAACTAAATTTAACTGAAAATTGAAGTGTTCTCTAGTGCTTACCTGCATATTAACCTCTTTAAAAAGGAAAGCAAGTTGGCTAAACATGTGCAGATCTTGAACAGACGGAACTGGGAGATGGCCATGATGAAACTGAGCTGCAAAGAAAAGGAAACATGGACATTTAGTTGTTCTCCCATTAACGTGTCAGCACTCATTATGTCTGCAGAGTAACAAAATACAACAAAAACCGTGAAGAGTCAGTCCAACACGATAATTAAATCCGTAATAACAGGTTCAAAATGTGGCATTAATGCTGCATTAACACGTTAACTCCTGCTCACATTCTCAATTAAACTAAGCCAGGACCAAACTACGTTATGCGTCATGTTTAAGTGAAGTTAACCAATGATTGTCCTAAAGCTTAGGGTCAAAACGGTTAAGCATACAAGCACACACTCACCTAGGAAGGTGTATGCAGGACAAAAGCTTTCTTCTTGTTAGTCAGAGGAAACAAGTTTATTTGCTAACCGCTGCCTAGCTTAGCCCACTAGAAAACATACCAATTCTGAAACCTTTAAGTTTTCCCCAATCGACACATCGGCCCCAACTTATATTATTACTGCCACAACAAACTCATGCATGTGAACGCTATCTACAGCTATCTGCGACCATGAAAAACTCTCTTAAATTCTTGGTATCCCTCGTCTACATCCCACGGCTGCCATTTCTGAGCTGGCCTGGCAGGAAGGAAGGAAGGAACAGGGAAGTATCACGTGATACAGCTGTGTTCAGGGACTGTCGGAATTTAGAAGTTTAGAACACAAAGGCTGGAAGCATTAAGAGAGCAAATAAAAGCTGGCTGCAACAGATAATGCAGCATTATTGAGTCTATGACAATAATGTTAAATGTTGCTAAAATAAACCACACTTTTACATTTAAATTCAAACAATTCCAATCTTCAATTCATTAAACTATTTGTAGAGCAAATTATTCGTAAAGTATAAAGTACTGTACTATATTTATTTAAGTTACATTTCAGTGGCAATAACCAAACAAGAGAACTGTTAACGACTTTTACGTGTTTGCGTAAAAAAAAATTTAAAAAAAAAATCTGTACTTCTCTCTTGTGATTGTTCAAGGAAAATCTATTGCTGTATTGTTGTTGTTGTCATCATCCTTAGTTTGTAGGCATGTCTCTCTTGTAAATGAGTCCTCGAGGCTCAATGAGATTAACCTGCCTAGATAAAGGTTGAATGAATGAATGAAAATAATTATATATGTATAAACATGTAATGTTTAAATCGTAAAAAATAATTAAGTTGTTTATGAACTTGTTAAAATGTCTGCTGTGGTAATTTAATATGTTTTCAGCAGCAAACTTGTTGTAGTATTACTTGAACGCAAACTAATATATCCATTTACATACAGTATATATATGTTTATATTAATTATAGGTACAGACGAGTGAAAGAAAGAGTTCGCTCTAAGGAACAGCTCCGGTGTGCGCAGGCTCTCCTAGACCTCGGTGCAGTCTCTGAACCAGAGGTCTTGGCAACACAGATCGACCAACCTGAAGACGTGGGAGCAGTTCCAGTGTGTGAAACGGTTCAGCAGCAGCAAGAGGGTGCAAATGACTGTACAGAACATACACCTGTTTCTGAAAGTCAGGTTCAGTTTGAACTGCAGTCATTAATGACAGAAAACATTAGATTAAGAAATCAGCTAAGTGATTTTCAATTTGATGAAAAAAGCTTTGAGAATAGTAACTTTAAAGTAAGATACTACACAGGCCTCCCATCATTTCTCATGTTGATGACTGTATTTGATCATGTGAAGACATTCATACCAGTTCCTAAAGTAAATTCTCATTTTGGTCAATTCCAACGATTTATTATGACACTAATGCGTCTGAAATTAAACTCTCCAGTCCAAGACTTGGCTTTCAGATTTCAAACCTCAACCTCAACAGTCTCGAGGACATTTCTGTTTGTCATCCAGTTGTTATATACACGTCTGAAGAAGCTGCTTTATTGGCCACAGCGTGATGAATTGAGGAAAACCATGCCTCTTGAATTTCAAAAACATTTTGGACAAAGAACTGTTGTTATAATCGACTGCTTTGAAGTGTTTATTCAGAGGCCTAAAAATTTATTGGCACGTGCACAAATGTGGTCCAACTATAAGCATTCGAACACAGTAAAATTCTTAATAGGCATCACCCCGCAGGGTTCAGTATCTTTTCTGTCCAAAGCATGGGGTGGCAGGACAAGTGATAAGTGGATAACTGAAAACTGTGGTTTGCTGTTGAAACTACTTCCAGGTGACCTCATACTAGCAGATCGTGGTTTCAACATACAGGGCAGTGTGGAACCATTCTGTGCAGAGGTGAACATTCCGAGTTTCACCAAAGGTAAAGCACAACTCTCAGCAGTTGATGTGGAAACCACACGGAAGATTGCACATGTTCGAATACATGTCGAAAGGGTCATTGGACTTGTTAGAAACAAGTACACCATGCTTCAAGCTCGTTTGCCAATCGATTACTTAATCAAAAATGATGACGGCTTGCCAGTTGTTGACAAAATTGCAACTGTCGCGTGTGCCCTTACCAACTTGTGTGATTCTGTGGTCTCACTAACTTGAGCACAAAGACATATTCAACATGTATGAAAAGTAATTCAGTTTCAGACTGTGATGAAAAGAAGACTCAATGCGTCTACTGGCTTGTTTCCTTACAGAACTTTTTGTATTTTGCTATTTTATTAATGTTAATATTTTTGTAAAGTGCCCTGAAACTACTTCTCTTGTGATTTGGTGTTAGATAAACTGAACAGAATTGTGAATGTCTTGTCATAAGACTGTGTTTGAATGCTAGGACCTTGTATTACACTGAATGTATGTTTTTTACTTATTGTTCATTCTGTACCTCAACTTTTGAATAGCTGTGTGTTGAAGTCATTTCAATTAAAATGCTTAAGACAAATTGTCCATTCACTGTATTGTATTGAATTTAGACTGTTTTTCAATGATTTCAACATATACTGTAGATGTTTAATTGAAAAACTGTCATTCCCACCGTTCAGCTGGAGGTGTCATCATAGTGCAGGAGAAATAAACCAAAATGTGAAGTTTTTGAAAATGTCTGAAACATTGTACTGTAAATGGATAAGTTGAAAAACAGAAAGATAATACTTGATTAACTGCTTTATTCTCAAAAAAAAAAAAAAATAAATAAATAAAAATTTTTTTTTTTTTTTTTTACCAGTACTGTACTTCAAAGAGAATACACGTTATTTCATAAGGGTCATTGCTGTGAAGTATCAATTCATATGGCTAGCTAATAAATGAAAGCATAAAGAAATAGTTCAAATAACATTCTTTAAAGATTTCTTTGGATATCACAAAATTCAAACAAGTAATAAACCTAAATTTTATAGAATAAAATAAAAACAGTTACCGGTAGGTATGTACATTTATAAAAGTAAAAGGTTGGAACTTAAAAAATAGCTCATAAACAACAATGTATTTACATGAAAAGTTCATCGATTACAGTACATTAAGATGTTGTTATCACTGTTGCTGTGGTGCAGAACTACACACACAACTGTTTTCTGTCGTTGTATTTACATTGTGGCCAGTCCACGTGTGAAAAGGCTTCCTGTGATTTCAGGCAGAATTACTTCAATGAAGTATT
>JARVGV010000280.1:21169344-21183916 GCA_031762435.1 Hypsolebias longignatus | reverse complement strand
AGAGTTGCATGTGATGTACCTAAGACACTGAAAGAGGCTATGAGCTCACAAAAGTCAGAGTTGTGGATTAAGGCTATAAAGGACAAAATGGACTCTTTGATAGAAAATAATACTTTGACCCTAACAATGTTACCTGAAGGCAAACAAGCAGTGGGGGGTAGATGGGTATATACTATCAAAAAAAACCCTGTTGAAACAATCTACAAGGCCAGATATGTGGCAAAAGTCTACAGTCAAGTTGTTGGCATTGAGTACACAGACTTTTCCCGCAACTGCTGATATGACTTCTGTACGTATTTTGATGCATGTTGCAGGTCAGTATGACTTAGAGTTACATCAAATGGATGTCAAGACAGCATATCTACATGCCCCTATTGATTGTGATGTATTTATGGAACAACCTGAAGGATTTGAGATGGTGTCAAAGATAGGAGAGAAATTAGTCTGTAAGCTTAATGTCACTTTATGGTCTGAAACAGTCAGGACGAAATTAGAATAAAATGCTGCATGATTTCCTTATTGATAATGGTTTTGAACAGAACTCGGCTGACTATTGTGTTTACAGTAAACAAAATGACAAAGAGAGGGTAATTTGATTATTTGGGTCGATGATCTTATTATTGCAATAAATGAAAACCATCTACTCAAAAGTGTGAAGGAAATGTTGGCAAACAAATTCAAAATTAAAGATCTGGGAAAACAAACACTTCCTAGGCATTGATTTCACACAGAACAAGAATGAAGTTAAATTGAATCAGAAAGGACACATCATGAAAATCTTGGTGAGATTTGACATGACTAATTGCAAACCAAGATCAACTCCATGTGAAAACAAATTGAAATTTGACAATGAAGGCCAATCTGCTGATCCAAAACAGTATCGTGAAGTGGTTGGCTGTTTGATCTATGCAATGACAAGTACAAGACCAGACTTGAGTTTTATTGTCAGCATATTGTCACAATACTTGTCTGAACCAAGAGAACAACACTGGATAGCGGCAAAGCATGTGTTGAGGTATCTAAAGGGCACAGTAAACCAGGAATTGTGCTTTAAGAAAAATGACACAAAAAAAAAATCTAAAATTTGTGGCATATTGTGATACAGACTGGGCAGGAGACCAGAAAGACAAAGTGTGGCTGGTTACTGTTTTAGTCTGAGACTGGACCTATTGTTTCCTGGAAATCTAAGAGATAACCCCCTGTTGCTTTATCCACATGTGAAGCAGAATATATTGCTTTGGCTTCTGCTACACAAAGTCTTTATCTTGTGAACTTGTTGAATGGAATGGACTATGGATGTAAATATGTACCAGTGACTGTTTAAGAGGACAACCAGGGTGCAATTGCTCTTTCTAAAAATCCTGTTGGTCGCCAAAGATGCAAACACATTGACATTCGGTATAATTTTGTACGGTCAGCACTTGGTGATGGGAAAACTAATTTTGTTGTACTGTCTAACATCAGAAATGGTGGCTGATATTTTTACAAAACCTGTAACTCGAATAAGAATTAACACATTTGTGTTTTGTTTTTGGTGTGAAAAAAAAGGATGTAAATGCAAAGAAATGTCAACCTAAGAACAAGTGTTGAGTTTTATTATTGTCGACTTCCTGTTGTGGGTGGAGTCACACACACAGGTGTAATTTTCAATAAATGGCCACAGGTGTTTCTTGATGAGAGCAGCTCTTCAGCCAGGCCAAACAAAACACAATGCTGTGATTTTTCCTCTTTTTCAACCCTTTAGAGATAACTTCAACAGTCAGTGTATTTTTACTGGCATCTTGTTGTTGCCTCCAGTCAGCAAACGTCCTCAAAGCTGTCTAAAAAAATAGATATATTTAACCCTCACAGTGTGACAAAGCGTGTTCCAAAGAGAGAGGAGGCCATGATGCTGCTTCCTCGGTGCTCTTGAATTAAACAGCCATTTATGCAGAGACAGGGAGCAGTGATTCTGTTTGGATATGAACTCTTAGGAGAGCCAAGAGTGTCCATCTCCTGGGAGGAGACATGAGGACAGAGGAGGCTCACACACACACAGCCCTCTCTCCTCTGGTCCTCCTGCTGAAGGCACAGTTAAACACTGCCTTTTGTTTCAGAGTGCATCTGCCCTCTGCTTGACATCTCCAACAGGACTCTGAGCTTTTGGCCAGCAAGGCAGCACAACATTAAACTACTTCAATCCGTTACTAACATCACATGCTGCTATTTAAATGTCACTGTAGACGTGAAGGTTTACGAGATGTGTTGAGCATGTGGTTACACTGAATTGTATCCTGCTGTCTTCCCTGATTTGCTTCTTTTTCTTTTTCTTTAAAGTCACAACAAATTCACACAGCAGATATGTGTGAATGATTAAAAATACTTTTCCCTATTTAAATCTGCACAGCAACAATTACTTTTGAGATTGTGTCTGCCGTCTTCTTTATTCCTGCTTAATTTTGCATTTCTGTGTTTGTCTTGGTAAGCAGTGATACTGTTGCCATGGGCAACCACACTATCCTGATCAGCTCTGTGGTGCTTCTCTCTATAAAAAGGACTTTTTTGGTTTGTTAATCTTGTCTGTGTGGAAATAAAACAGCATCTGGGCGGCAGCCCTCCCACTATGATCCTACAGTGAGAGAGGGAGTCGATCTCCTGCCGCTTCGAGTTTACCTGACAAACAGCCAAACATGGTTATCCTGCTCGGGTGGTGCTGACTGAAAACTGGATGTATAGTCTGCTGTGACACATGACTCAAACACACATTCAGTCAATCCACTTCTTAGGAGTTCCAGTACAGCAAATAGACAGTGAGGGATTTTGGGAGTTCAATTGTATCCTGAACTTAAACAGCCAGATCTGGTCATTGGTTAAAACAAGTTTTTATTATTTGAGACAGCTAGGCAAAATAAGATACAGCACAATTTGAGACCATAAATCCATGTCTTTTTTAATCGCTCGTCTGGATTTCTGTAACACTTTATCTGGGGGGTTAGCAGGTCCTCCATTGCTCGACTACAGAGTGCAACATGCTGGTGAACAACATGCTTCAGCAAGGATTTTAACTGGCACATGTAAACATGTGCGCATCTCCCCTTTTTATCCTCACTCCACTGGCTGCCCATGCATTTTAGGATCCTTTATATTTATTATTATTATTATTATTTTTATCTTTGACCTCACCTCACCCTACCTCTCTGAACTGATGCTTCTCAAACCCTCCCTCTCACTCACATCAGCTGACCAGCTGCTCCTGAATGTCCCTAAAACCAGACTTGAACTCTGTGGGAGCGAGCTTTGCTTCTAAACTGTGGACTGAGCTGCCCCTCCATCTCAAACACGACTTAGTATCTGACTTTAAAACTCTCATTTAAACCCGTTTACTTTGGCTTTTAACACTTGGTATAGTTTTTTTTTTTTTTATTATTATTATTTTTACCTGATTTAGTTTTAGTAGATTTTATTTATTTTAATTTTGTTTGATCAAATTTTATGCATTTTATTGTTTTATTATCTGGTTTTCTTTCACTTGTGTTTTGTTTGTTGTGTTGTGTGAGCCATGTTTTAATGTTGATTCGTACAGCACTTTAGTCGGCTGTGGTGTGCATGAAGTGCTTTACATATGAGGATGGATTAGACTTGTATAGACTTGACTGATCAGGATAGTGTGGTTAGATGTCTACTGTTGCACCGAGGGACTGAGAGAAACGCAATTTCGGTCCTGTGTATGTCCTGTACAGTACATATTGCAGATCTGACAATAAAGTTGACTTTGACTTTGACTATAGAAAAATAAATTGGTGATTAAAACTTGTGAAATGCACATAAACAAGTCTAATTTGCATAGCGATACAACATTCTTATTAATTATATATCAAGCTGTAAAGAGGCTAAAAACATGAATGGTATCAAGTCAACAATAATTAATGTGAAGTTCTGTGGAAAGGGCATGAACAATCAATATCTTACCTGTTAGTTTTTGGGCTGTTTATTATACTCTGTGGGGTTTTCTTTTTAGGTATTTAACCATGTTTTCTGAGTATTTGTATTAATTTTTATTTAATTCCAGGTTTCTTTCTAGTGTCCTCTATCCACTGTCTCCCCCCCTTTCTCCAGCTCATTACACGCCTGCACCTTGTTGGTTAATCATCCCACCTGTTCTTGCTAAATAATAAACTTTCTTTTGTAAATATACTCCTCAGTTTGCTCTCACTGTACTTATTCACCTGTTTCTGCTTCCTGGAACTCTGATTATTTTGCTAATACACCTGGTAGATGTTCTTATAAATCAGTTTGGAATCTGTATTCATACCACTTCTGTCATTATGACATGTGACTGCGAAACCTCTATTGGAAAAATTTAAACAGACATTTGTCCTGACCAGATAAACAAGCTAAAAACAGCTAGTGGTGCAAAATTCAAGTTCAAGTAGGTTTTCTTATCATTATCATTCATCATGTGGTACAATAAACTGTGTACACTGGGTCCCAGTTAAATCCAGCAATAGCAAAATATAAATTGTAAATAAAAATAAATAAATAAAATAAACAGTTATAAGGATCTAAGATATAAACTAAGAAATACACTCAAATAGTGCAAAACAATACGCTGAACAAGCCAAGGTGGACAACTACCATTTTAAAACAAATCAAACCTCAAGTATTTCTTAATGGCTGGTACAAATGTAAAATAAAAAATAAAAAAAATAAAAAAACTTTTCATCACATATTACCATCAGTTTTGCATCACATTGTTATTCAGGCTGAAATATTGATATTACAGCAGAAAATGTCTTGTGTAGTTCTATTTAAAAGTTTTTTTATAATTTATTTATTTTTTAATAACCCCATAATGTAACATTGACGCCAATGTAAAAAGTTTTATATGTGTTTGAATAAACTGCAATGAACATTTTCAGATTTGGAAATTTTTTTTTTTTTCTCAGCTGTTTATTCACTCCAAGTAACTGCTAGCTCATAAATCAGATCAGTAACTGAAGTAATTCAATGAACTATCAACGGGTAAGATATTGACTGTTCATAACCACATCACAGAACCCCACTTCAAAAGACTGAACTATCCATTTAAAGTGCTTCGTTTCTTCAGGTCCCTTCTGCTCTACAGCACTTTATGTAAAACATTAACTAAATATAGTGATGAACTTAGCCTGTAACCACTGAACTAGAATCTCCTGCACCTTTTTGTGCTGTGCACTGCTTTTATGCTAAAAGCTTTAAAGCACATAACAATATTAATGGTTGTGACCTCGTCCAGCAGCCAGCTGGCTCCTGTTTCTGACCAAGTCTTTTCTTATCTGTTTTTTCTTCAGGGCTCGTGATTTAAACATCTGTATGTACTCTCGATGAACATTCAGGCTAATCAATTTCCGTCCACACCAGTGATTTCCAATAAAAGAAAGTTTGCTGTAGAAATATGTTGAACAGTGACTCGAATAATAGAAAGAAGGGTGACTCAAGCAGGCAGCCCCAGAAGAAAGCCACACAATCCAGCAGTTGAAGCAGTTTTATGTTATCGTTTTGGGACATTATCAACACTCAAATGAAACAAAACAGTTCTACACACATGATTATTCCTGTCATTTCACTGTAAATAGCTTCAACAAGAATAATTTTGTTTTTCATACAGCGAGCAGCAATCATATACTCAAACACACATTCCATCATCCAGTTGCAAAGCCCTTTGAATGAACACTAATTGACACGTTCTGTATAAATACGTGAGGTTGATGCTCATTATCGCCACGGTGCTGCTGCTGACATACCATTTTTCTAGCGCCCACACATGTATCAAAGGAGGAGCAGTGCTTCGAGGTAGGCCGCAGCTCTACGTGGAAGAAACAAAGCAGCTAAAACAACGAAGGTCAAAAAGGCTCAAACTTTGCTCGAAAGAAGACACGGAGGGGCAGCGTGTTATATTTTAATATAAAGAACTTGAAACATTGCATGCTGACTGGATTTTAACGCAGCAAAATAAAGGAAATGAAAGCGAGAGCAACAACATATATCTAGGGGAGGTGTGAAAGCAGATGGAGATGATGGTGGGAAATGTTCAATTTAATTTTAGCTTTCTTTATCTTATTTACATTACCGTATTTTTTTGGACTACAGTGTGCACCAGATTATAAGGCACAATATCAGTGAGCTGATCTGTTTTCATACATAAGGTGCATTAAGTGAAACAAAACAGACAAGTCAAACTTTATTCAACTCATTCACAATAACTCTCCGCGTTATTCAGTTGTACAACATAAAGTCAGTTTGAAGTCAGTAAGCACAACCAGAATTAATGCATAAGGAACACCAGATTATAAGACTCACTGTGGATTTTTAAGAAAATTAAAGGATTTTAAGTGCGCCTTATTGTTTGAAAAATACGGCATATTCATAGTGTGTTTCTCTGTAAAACGTTCTATTAAGCTAAGCTAAATAACAATGTGCTGGCTTCCTATTCCTGCTGGCAGCAGAGAGAGAACGTGAGAAACGAACAAACAAAATACAGTGCCAGTGAAGCAGTGGTAACTCATAATCAGGGACATCAGAGTGTGACATTAAGTGTGACGAGATGCAGTGACGCTGGTGGTCCACTGGGAGCCACGTCACGCAGGGAGACCAACAATGCTGCACTCATGTCACACATCCGTACATTCCTACTGAAGTATTGTAATAAAAACAAGCTCTTGTAGAACTTATTCCTTTTTTGTGTGTGTTGTTTTTCACGTCCCATCTCTAAAGACATGAAATTGCTGATCCAGTGTGTTGATGACTCCTAAGTGAGATTATATGTGCCAAATGATCTTTGTTGTGACACATAATTTATGTGTCACATTCAATATCTCATACTTATGATTTGCTGTTCCGTCACATTCAATATCTCATACTTATGATTTGCTGTTCCCTCCACCAGTGCTCTGTGATATTCTAGAGTTGACTCGCCTGGGGGATAAGGGTCCACTATAGTAGACCACCCCAGGGGTGCAGAAAGTGAGTTGTCCTAGCACTGACTGAATGGTTCCACACTTATTTTAGTCTAATAGCATCTGCTTTTCCACTTACAAAATAGCAAAATTTAAGATAAATTAATATGTTCTGCATATTATTTCTAAGTCGGCTTTCATTTAGCATTCCAGGCAAAATTTAACCCCAATATGGTTTGACAGCTCAATCATCCAGGTAGATAAATCACAAAGAAGGGTTAAATCTAGACAAATTCTTTTTTTAATCAATGAAGTATTAAACTATTAAGCTTAACTTGTTCGGATGCAATAATTTAACCATTTTTTTCTGATGTTAGCCCAGTATATTTTTTTATAAAGTAAAACTCTGATGACTAAGAGCAGGCCATGCGATAATAATAAAAGTGACAAAGATTATCTAAATTACTTAAATCATCTCATGCAGAAGCAATTATCTAATTGAGGTGTTTAAAAAAAAAATCAGCTATTTTTTTTCTTGGGCTTCAAAATAAATGTGTTTTCATTAGTGACTCTAAAAATTACACAAGCAACAGAACGGTTGGCTCTTCAAGAAATCTTTGAACTTATGATCCACATCAGTGTTTGCATCCTCCCCCTGCTCCCATCCTGCTCATTCATTTCACATCATACATGACGGCACAACTTGCTGCCTCCAAGGATCCATAACTCAGCATTTATTTTTCTAAAAGCTCGCTCCAACATGTGATTCCTGAGCCGCTCTGAGTCAAATCTATGTCTTTACACACACACGCACAACGCCGCCTACCAGAAACGCGAGCACATTTCCAGACAGGCACATACATGGAGAGCAGCATCTGTCGAACTCACCCTGACAGCTTTGGCATCTTCACAAAGCTAAACACATCCATGTGTGCAGCAGACTGCAGTCAAGGCGACACATTCAAAACCTGCTCCATTGTCCTGCACTGTTTTTGGCAACGAGGGGAAGAAATAATTCAGGAGAAAAAAAATAAAAGTGGAGCTTCCACAAGTGAGGTGAAGAGATTACTCCTGCTTGCTGAGCCTCTGCATGGCTGAGTGATTGCTGTGTCCTCGCCTCAGCAGCACAAATCCACAGCCCATGGAAAAGGATCTGGCAGTGCAGCTTCCTCCCACCCCCCCCTCTAGTTACATCCGTCAAAGCATGCCTCGGTTAGCTGCGTTAAGCCACCTTCATTTAATTTCCATCGCGGTGGAATGATGTGCGGGAGCCGCACAGTAACAACAGCTTTGGAGAGAGGCAGAGAGAGTCCGAGCAAGAGGGAGGGAGGAAGGACAGGGGTGGTGATGCTGCTGAGAGATGAAAGTGGAGGAGAGAGAAATTTTATGCCTCTGTGTACGTAAACTGAAGGCACATTATTTGCAAATAAGAGGTTCTGCTGGTTTATAGGAATACCCCCCACCCTTCCTATAAAAAGTCCAGCATGCTTTTCCAAAATGAGAGAAAATGAAAGGGAGCAGGATGGATGAGGTGGTACTTGCTCTTAAAGCAACATGGGAGCAACAAGAGCAGCTGTTGCAACATGAGGACCTAATGTGCTCCCATCCCAGCTGAGGTCTAGTGCCTCACAGCTGCATCTCAAACTGCCCGTGCCACCGAGTACTTTTGTTATGACCTTTCAAAACAGTTCAGCTGCTAAATGCTCCCTCTGAAGGATGCCGTTCAGGAGAGGCCACCAAAAGTGTTTTAGCAACCAATCCAACATAAACAAGCAAAAGCAAATCTTTTACACTGACAGACAGCTCTGACAGAGTTCAAATGTTTTCAAGTGAGGTTCTGTGGAAAGGTGATGAACAATTAATATCTTACCTGTTGTGACTATTGTTTTGTAAGACCTTAGTTTGAAGAATTTCCATCCATATTGCTTATTGCTGCCATCCTTAAACAACTGATATAAAATCATTGGTAGCATAATCCATCCATCTATACTCTTTACCCACTTCTTCCTTTTTGGGTCACGGGGGTCACTGGTGCGCACATCCAGCTATCACTGTGTGAGAGGTGGGGACACCCTGGACAGGTCGCAAGTCCATCACAGGCTCGTAGTGTAATGCTAAATCCTTTACACTGCTGTACAGTAGTCCTTCATTTATTGCAGGGGGTCCGTACCCTGAACTGCAAGCAGTCTTAGCCACGCCCACTTCCCCACTCTGCAATGCATGGAGAAACAGGTGATCATCTGCAGCAGGAAGCTATCCACAAGTGGCTGCAAAAAGGCAGGAGGAAGCTTTGTCTGCAGCTGCGGACTGCACAAAGGTGCAGCATGTGCTAAATGATTTAAAATAATTTACTTTAAATAAAAATTTCATGCCGATGGTGTGTCATGTCCACTCTTATTTTGAAAAACCGTGATAGAGCGAGTTTGCGATAAACGAACCGCGAAGTAGCGAGGGACTACTGTATTCTTTCTATTGAATCCTTTTCCAAAAATGATCTGAATCATCAATTTGTATGAAATGATTTAGATTTTTAGGGGCAACATACTAAAGTGGCACAAAACCACTATTTATTTTATGACTTCAGATAGAATTCTCATAAAATTATGTAAAGCACTTCTATTAAATTCAAGCCTGCCTATTTCACATCAAGTGTCAAATGCTAACAATTTAGAAAGGAGAATAATAAGTTAAGCACATTTCAGCCCCAACTTTACAGATGAAGAATCACTGCAGGTCCACGGCACCGGAGAGGAAAATCACCGCTCATAAATTAAACACCAAAGACGTGTCGCCTCTGTCAGAAACCACAGACAGCCAATTAACCTCATCTCTGATCCACCGAGGCTTTCTACTTCTTCAGGTGGCTGAGACAGTTTGAATAAAAGCAGTGTCATGGAGTAATCAGACGATTCACTCTGATATCCTGAGCGGAGCGAAACTCGCAGCCCAGACACAAATGAAATCAAACGTGGTACAAAGGCATCTATTGCACCTGTCAAAGCATGCATTTGGATTCCCACAGGTGGAACCTGGTAATAAGAACATTTTAGTCAGGAAGGTTTTAAAACACGCAGGGAACTCATCTGCATGTTTACATTTAGTTTCAGTCTCAGGACAAAATGGCTCAATCAAAAAACAAATGTCTGCAGGTAACAATTAAATGAAAACAGAAATAAAAGTCCAGCCATTCTTTGGAAGAATGGGTGTCGACTACCGTTCATGCCAGAGGTGTAAAGATTCTTGTGTTGAGAAACGACAGAGCTGAAGCCATTTTGGTCAAACCTTGAAAAGAACATGTGCGCTCTCCTGCAATATATTTTTTTACAGCTTGCATAATCTTGTATATCTGTTGAAACTTAGAGTTTGTTGTGAATGACAGTCATCTACTTTTTTCTCCAGAGCCTTGTTTTGCTGGAGGTTTCGTTTCGTCCTCATGAGGGAGTTTTTCCTTTCCACTGTCGCCTTCATGCTTGCTCAAGATGAGAGTCTGTAATGGAGTTAAATTCAAAGCAGTCTGCTCCTCTGATAAATAGTGTTAACTTATGATTTTTATATATGAATGTTTCTGTTCAGTGCCCTGAGACGACTTCTGTTGTGACTTGGCGCTATATTTTTCTTCTTCTTTCAGCTGCTCCCTTCTTCAGGGGTCACCACAGCGAACTAACTTGCATGAAGACCTTGCATTTATTTTATGCCAGATGCCCTTCCTGACACAACCACAGGCCACTGAGCTACCACAGCCCTCTGTGTGGAGCAGAGAGCTGCTATTTAGCATGCCTGGGGGAGCAGATGTTGTGGGTTATGGGTCTTGCTCAAGGGCTCAGAGTGGGACAAACGAGGGTGGAGGATGCAGATGTTTCACCTTTCCCACCCCATTTTGATGTTGTCGGTTCAGGGAGTTGAACCGTCGACCTTCCGATCACAGGCCCACCTTCTTTAACCTCTGCGCCACCACTCCCCCATATCAAATGACAGTCATCTACTGCCACAGCAAATTATAGCTCTATATCTGTGGAATTCACCGAGGTGTAACCATTTCTGTGTTGGCTAAAGTCCATTAGCCGTGATGGCCATCTTGAATCGGGCTGACTCCAAAGGTCAACTGGTTGTAGATGTTCAGCCTGCAGGTACAATTACTTCATGAAAAGGAGTTTTATTCAACTCTATCCAGTGGTTTATGTGATTTAACAATGTCAACTCAGTTAATGCTAAGGTTTTAAGCTAAATTCTCATGAAATCAGCTACTGCCACGCCAAAATTTTAGCTCAAAATCTGTAAAATTGGCTGACGTATGTAATTTTTTTGTGTTTTCTAAAGTCAGCTTGGTTGTCGTGGACATCTTGTATTAGGTTGGGTCCAAACATTAATCAGTTGCAGATGTGAACTCGATGACTTTCTGCAAGGTTCATTAAAACCCATTAAGTCATGAGATGTTTTGCTGTCAAAAGTTAATGGCAAGATTTCAAACACAGATCTTAAGCAGACAAATTAAATCCATTTTAGTTTGTGGCTCAAATTTTTCCTCAAAACCTGTTAGTGACCGAGTTGTATCCAATTTTGTGTTTGCTAATTGTGCTCAGCTGTGGCAGCCATCTTGAATCAGGTTGACTCCAAATATTAATCAGTTGTAGATGTTTATTTGCTACTTTGAGAGCTTCATTACAAACTGTTCAGTGATTTACAAGACATTTTGTTAGAGGTACAGCGTTAGACAGTCTAAAACATTAACATCCTCCTTCGCCTTTTGGCGGCGGTCAATAATAATAATCCCCTGCAAATATTTTCAATTAATAATTTAACTATCGCTTGATTTTATTGATGGAATTTCAAGCCATAATTTGCAAACATTTCCTCATCTTAACAGTACTCATGTTATGCTAAAGTGCCACAACATGTAAAGCTCCATGGAGTGAGTCAATGTGCCTTTGCTGAGAGTGATCCACAGAATAAAGGATGTTGTCACTTCTACTCAGGGTCAGGCTCTGACTTGTTTGCAGCTGTGGAAGAGATGCCGACTAATGGCCTAAATTTATGATGCGAGTTGATGCAATTACTTGTTTTTTTTTTTTAGCAGACTGAAGCATTATGTTAATGACATCCTGAAATAACACAGCTCGGTGATAAGACGTCTCTTGAAGGGGCAGTATGTATTTTATAAAGCTAAAGGCCGTCCGTAAACAAGACGAAGGACACGCTGTAAAAGGCAACCGCAGTGTTCAGAGGCAGGATTGAAAGAATCAGCATATTCTGTACAGTTCTGTTTGTCCATTTGGGTTATTAGGGTCAGACTGAAGCGTGATCTAAGGCGACTATGGCTGACCGTTAAACCCTGCTGATCTCAACTCTCTATTTTTTTTTTCCCGGATTCCCCTTTGAAAACAGCTGATTTTACTTGTTCTGGGAAACTTGGCCATTTAAAACTCTGCAGTGCTTACATTTTGCAAATACTGCTTTTTGGATCACATTACATTACCTTAAAAATAATAGGTACACGCTGAACTGGTTGTTGTTTTCTTCATATGACATCATAAACTGGACTGTGCAGCATATTAACAGAGCTTTGTAGCTTTTCTGTATTTAGGGTTAATAGCTCCTGGATGCATCCCAGACAACATTCTCGTCCATCTCCTCTGCTGTGTTGTTGTGTATTTGTTGGTTTATGTTGAACCCTAATCAGTCTGCGAGCCACCTCAGCACCTCGTCTTTCCCCAATCTCTCAGCAAGGTGCCAATTATCCAGAGGTTGTGGCTGGATTATTCAGTGAATGAAACTGCTTTCAGGAGAGAATTTAAATAGATTCAAAGGTAACTGGGATAAGAAGTGAAGTGTGGCTGAGTTCTGCTTTGAAAACATTATGGCTTTGAATTTCAAGTTTTGGTGCACCTTCTGTTAATGTTCAGTGTGTTACTGGTGGGCTGCAGCTCGTTTTCTGTGAAGCGAATAATACCCAGTAATGAGGAAACTTGCCGAGATGCTTGACACCGTAGTAACCGAGGACCTGGCTGACCTGCAGGTTATTAAACATGCCCAGGTGGGTTATTGGCAGGTCAGGCTTGCAGCATCTATTTATCCTTTCATCTTCTGCAGCCACACACTCTCTTCAAGGTTACACCTGATTGAATAACCCTCTTCCCATTATGCACTGGGCTGTTTGAGTAGTGAATAACACTTCACGTTTTCATTCATTCACATTATTATAAAATACTGAAATGGAGATTTAGTTTAAATGTAACCGTAGAATATAGTTTTGTTAATTAATTTTCAACGTTTGAAAACCAATGTGTTTTTTAATTGCTGAATTCTGCTGTGCTTTAAGTTGAACAAACTGTATTTTATTTTAATTTATTATTATTATTATTATTATTATTGTTATTATTATTACTAATTATTTTATTTATTTGTTTATTTTATTTTAAATCAAATGTGTTTTGCAATATGTTTTGCTGAAATAAACATTTGTTGTAAAATATATAATTTGAATGGGGGCAATAATTAATAATAATCCATAAGCTTCAGTGCAGTTCAGAATAAATGACAGATATGTTTAAATTATCCATACTATTAGCACTTGTGCACCTTTGTCCAACCAATGGTGCTTTTGAACTTTGTGCTGATTACAAACCAAATGTCTCCTCTTCTCTTTAACCCCTAGAGCCTGTTAGGGTAATTTATGTAAAAGTCATGGATGTTATCATTTATGTTAAATTAATTTTCATTCATTCAACCTTTATTTTGGCAGGTTAATCCCATTGAGCCTCAAGGACTCATTTACAAGAGAGACCTGGCTACAAACAAAGAATTATGACAACAGTAACAGTAGATTTTCCTTGGACAATCAACAATAGACAATCATAATAGAGAAATACAGATTTTTTTTTTTTTTTTTTACAAAGTAGAAGAACCATGCATATGAGTTAGAGTTGTTTTGTATGAACAGAGAGGAGCCTACATGAGCATGGAGCCTGCACACCTGGTAAACTTTAAAGCCTCTAAGCTGGAAAGCAGAGGTTGTTTTGACCTCATCTCTGCTTGACAAGCATATACAGTATATAGCAGCACAATGGATCAGTGGTTAGTGCTGTTGCCTCACAGCAAGCAGGTCCAGGGTTCAATCCCTGGTTGGACCTGAGGTCCTTCTGTGTGGAGTTTGCATGTTCTTGTTGGGCTTATGTGGGTTTTCTCCAGGTACTCCAGTTTCCTCCCACAGACCAAAAACATGCATGTTGGGCTGCCTTCAGGTCCAGGCCTCCCTTCCAAAAGAGATCTGTGATCTCAGTGGGATTTGCCTGGTTAAATAAAGGTCAATATTAATAATAATAAAATAGACACTCCTTTATACTGTCTGTGGGCAGACCTTATGATGGGAGCTTCATGTAACATCTGTGTAAAGACAGTGTGTAAACTCTGCCCCCCCGTTGTGATGAGTAAACTGGGTTGAAAAGATCTTGTTGCCTCCTCGGAGGCCCTGTTCACACGACAATGATACAATGAAAACATTTTTTTCCCCAATTTATATTAACACATTTACATGAAAACGTTCTAATTACAATCTATGTTTACGTAGCAACGCTAGACATAAATAAGGTGTAATTCCCTCACCACGCCACTAGTTGGTGCTATGTTCTTTGAAAATTGAATCTGTGTGCATGCGTAAAAGA
>JARVGV010000280.1:21130934-21144025 GCA_031762435.1 Hypsolebias longignatus | reverse complement strand
TGCTATTTATAAGACTGAGCTGAATACAGCATCTCAGACTGAGGAAGTCTTTCAGACGAAAGACGAAACGTTTCTACATTTTTTTTTTTTTGCTTTGTTTTGTTTTTTGAATGTCCAGAGGACCAGACTTAGCTTTTTTAAAACAGGTAACATGCTGATTAAGATGAAGAGGATAAATTCATTCAGTGTTTGAGAAAGCATGTAAAATAATGTTTTTTTCTTCTTGTTTAGCTGAAAGATGTTTGTCTCTCAGAGTCTCAGATGTTTCTGCAGCAGCTGTGCAGCTACAACCCCCTGAAGTTTGGCTGTCTGAGATTAACAGTTGCTGGACTGCCTCGTCTTCGCTTTGATTTCACCACCTGGTTTGTTGTTCAGTCAGTGGTCTTTCACTTCTACCTCCTGCGGGCTGCAAAGATCCTTGCTTGAGGCCCCCCCACACACACACACACACCTGAACAACTTATTAGCATACAGGCAGGAACTGGAGAATGGTTCAGCTGTTGGTGCTGTTATCTCTGTCATTAATGTTTGGTCAGTTCTAAAAGTAAATGTTTACCTCACACTGGTTAAATGTTACTAGAGCATGGAGAGAAGGATCATCAAGTCTTTACTTGAAGTATTTTTAACAGTTTCTGTGAACTTTTATAGTGTTAGGGCAGAGTAACAGCTTTTTTTATTTCAGCACTGGAAAAAGCGCAATTTGTAAACATAATAGGTAAGATATTAAAGATTAGGGTGCAATGTTTCTTTAAGGTCAACTTGAAGCTTTAATTAATGTAGAAGGTTCTGCTCTATTTCTTTGTGTCTTTTAAACTCCCTTCAGACCTTTCCTCCATTAATCCAGTTTTCATTTTACTGCCTTCTTCTGAGAAATCCTACACTGTACCTGGTTTGAGACGATGTAAAAGCCGATAAGTTAGTTCAACTCAGACAGTTTGAGAGAACAAACAGTTCATTTTGTGAACTCAAACATTTAAAGCGCAAATACAAATTTGAACTAAATGCAACTCGTGAATAAGCTATCAATGACAAAATAAATCTAGATGAGAGTACAAAATTGAGTCTTGTAATTCACAAATCAATGCTTTAATATATTTTAGAGTACCATATTTTCAGACTATAAGGCGGACTTAAAATCCTTTAGTTTTCTCAAAAATCGACAGTGAACCTTATAATCATGTGCACCTTATGCATAATTTCTGGTTGTGCTCACTGACCTTGAACTGCTTTTATGTGGTTATTGTGAATGAGTTGAATAAAGTTAGCTTATCTGACTGTTTTGTTTTGCTTAATGCGTCTTATAATCCAGTATGCCTTACGTATGAAAATAGACCCGTTAATTGACTTTATGCCTTATAACCTTGTGCACCTTATAGTTCAAAATATACGGTAATTGTATTTTGCGGACATCCTCAGGTGAAGGCGTCTTCGTCAGGGAAGGCAAAAATAGCAGACAAGGGTGTGTAATTGTATTTGTTACTTTGTAAGGCTCATTTTTCCAACAAATACTTAACTGCTCCTTATGGGCTTCAAAGTGCAGGCCTCATAAGAAGAAGTGCCGGTGGGTTAAGGGTTAGTTTTAGGACTAAGGTGTGAATTGAGGATGGGTTAGGTTTTAGTTAAGGATCAGGGTTAGGCTATAGGAATGAATGAAAATGAATGAATGTCAATTCAAAGTCCCTGTAAAGATAAAAAGACAAATGTGGGGGTGTGCACGTGCAGAAGAAATTCACCAAGTGGTGGTCTCGATTCCTGCACAGATTCAGATTTTTCAGGGTGGAGTGATTTTGATCGGCTGACCTTTGTAATTGTTTTGAAGTCTGTAAAAAAAAAACACAATCATCATGTAGAATAATAATTACAAAAATAGTTAATTATTCCAAAAATATGCACCCTGACTTCTCCTACCACTAGAGTCAATGACACACAGTTGCCACTTGTTTTGTGTACAGTAGCTTTCTGCAGTCAGAGTTGTTGACTTTAATACATTCTTATTGTGAAAGGGTTTACCTTCCTCTTTCTCACACTCTCTGTTCTGCTCAGCTCTGTGCATCTGTGTCTGTTTACCAGTCTGCTTGTTTCTCCCTCAATCTGAACTGATGAGTGCAACTCACAGCTGCTCCTCTCTTGTTTCCCGCTGCTCGGGTCGTGTGTTTCTGTGTGAGTACGCTGGAGTGTGGTGTCACGGAGCTCGCCAGCAGTGGTGCCGTGCTCCTAAATCAAAGACCGTCTTGCTGCCACCATGCACCCTCGGATCACAGGAACAAGCAAACTTTAGAAATAAGAAATAATTTTATTTACTGAATCTGAAACATCATAGAGTTTGGATACATAAATAACACATTTTCACGTTTTGTGTCACTTGAATCTTTTGACCTGTGTTCTTCTCTTCATGATCTGCCATGTTTACTACTCATGTTTGGGTTTTCCTGGTGTGAAAAAAAAAAACAAAACACTTTAGTAAACTAAATAGTTTGCAAGTTGGCTTGATATTGAGTTTAAGATGACAAAATTTAAGCTACAAAAATATGTTTTACATTTATTTTATGAAAAATGGGATATAAGCATGGGTTAATGGTGGTCGATGTCTTTAGATGAGGATGGGGTGTACAGCGTCAATAGGAGCAAAAAAAAAAAAAAAAAAAAAAAAGCACAAATTAGCATAAAACAGCCAAATATTAGCTAAAATAGGAGAAAAAGCTGAAACTTGCAGAAATAAGCTAAAAGGAGAAGAACAAACTGAAATTAGCAGGAAGAAGTTAGAAGAAGCAGGAAAATGTGGTAGTTAGCAGAACGGAGCTGAAAAGAGCATAAAACAGCTGAAATTAGCTGAAAATAGCTGGAAAAAGGTTTAAATTTGCACAAGGAAGCTGAAACAGAGCAAAATGTGAAAGGAGCAGGAAACAGTTGTAAACTTATCTAAAGATCTGAAGGAGGTAAAATGAGCTAAATTCATCTCCTATTGGAAAAAAAAAATGTCAGAAAAGGCTAAATATTTCAAAAGCTAAAGTTGCACCAAAGCCAAAAGTCACAGCAGGGTTGTCCTGAAAGAGCTGAACATTTTGATTTTTGTTTTCTTGAAATAGCTCAAAAACTGCAGGACGAGAACATTCACAAAAGTGCGAACGCCTCATAAGCGTTCATGCAACAAAGCATTAGTTAAAGTGTGTTTTGTGTGGACTTCAGTTTCTAATCTGAAATAACCTGTTTGCTCTTTGCCTCCCCACACACACAGAGACCACGCCGCAGGTTTTCGGCATACCGCTGTCACACGTCATAGCCAACGATCGCATGCACAAGCTGCGGCACGATCACCTGCGAGAGGAGCACAGTAACCCCACAGAATCCACGCAGTCCTCCCTTCACCTGTCCTTCAGCTTCAAGAAGTCCAACAAGGAGCTCTCCAGCAGCAGCTCGTCCCTGAGCTCCACCTCTGAGAGCCATAACGAGTCGCCTCTGTCCAGCACGGCCGACACAGCTCCGTGGACGCAGAGGAGGGTGAGAGTTTCTGTCAATGAGCCCGACTCGCTCATGCAGAGCAGCAGGGGTTCTGTCTGATTACAACCACTGCAGCCCTCAGTGGGGACTTGACCTTTTTTTAGCTATTTGTTCTAAATGCAAATGATTCAGCCTTTGAATAAATACAGCACAGAGCTGCTTTTATGTAGCTGTCACCCATCTGGTTGACAGGGCGGGGTGTCCGTGGATTGCATCACCGACCTCGATGACAACCAGTCCCGGCTCTTGGAGGCCCTTCAGCTGTCTCTGCCTGACGAGGCGGCCGGTAGCAGAAAGAAACCCTGCGACAAGAAGCTCAGCCTCAACCCCATCTACAGACAGGTTCCGAGGATAGTGGATCTCTGCTGCCAGCACCTGGAAAAATATGGTACACAAGTTCAAAACGTAAAAAAAAAAAAAAAAAACTGTAGCTGTGCACCTGCGTGCCTGACCATGGGCTCATGAATCAATCATTTCATTTGATTGTCTGACAATAGCTGCAACATCAGCACAACTGGAGCATGTACTGTTTGTGTTCAGGCTTGCAGACTGTTGGAATTTTCCGCATTGGAAGCTCCAGGAAAAGAGTACGACAGGTAAGGCTGTTCAACTTTAAAATTATAATTAAAAAAATAAACCTTTGTGCTTTTGGTGAATGGCCTCAAGTAAATAAATAGAATAGTGCACAGCACTGATTGTGACGCTGTTTGGTCCAGCTGCGTGAGTGGTTTGATCAGGGCTGGGAGGTGCATGTCAACGAGGAGCAAAGTGTCCACGACGTAGCTGCTTTGTTGAAGAAATTCCTCCGAGACTTGCCTGACCCGCTGCTGACGAGGGAACTCTACACTGCCTTCATCCACACGATGCGTAAGGACAGACACACAACGCCAACAAAACAACTGGCTTGTGTTGCAACACAGCCGACATGTGCGTAACCTTTAGCTGTTTTTCACCGATGCAAGCTGATGCTTTTCTCTCTTATTTATTTATTTATTTTTTGCTGCAGTTCTGGATTATTTAGAGCAACAGAGTGCCATCCAGCTCCTGGTGTTTTTGCTTCCTCACTGTAACAGCGACACGCTGCACAGTCTCCTCTCACTGCTGTCCACTGTGTCCAAACAGGCGGAGGACTGCCGGGACAGTGAGGGACAGCAGGTAAAAATGAGTCAAAGCAGCTGCAGATTTGTAATCGTTCAAAGAAATTAAAAAAAAAACATATTTAAGCAACTCTTTTGATACTTATTAGTTCTTTTTATTAGGGATTTTCTTTTTGATAACTTAAATCAGGAAGGAGCAGAAACAAAAGCATGAGCTGCCTCCAGAGACATCCCTGTTTTACTGATTATGTTTGATGAGTCTCAAAAGCCTTCAGAGGGCAGCAGGACAGATGTGGCTCACATCTGCAGCCTCTAATTTGAAGAAAGTGCTGTGTCAGCACCATTAAACATGTCAATCCATTATGCTTCACTTCACTCATTCACTAAGTGATGAACAGCCTCACCATGATGCACACACACACACGACTCCTGTAAAAATCACTTTGCTTTGTTTAAATTTGCTTTGACATTATTGTAAAGGGGAAAAAAATATTAACATGAATGATGAGGGAGGGTTATTCTAACATTCATCATCTACTTATTTGCATCTTACCTGTCTTTACCAAGCACTACTATTTTACTTGTAATTAGTTACTTTGAGAGGAAGAAAGTGTTGGCCTGAGAATTAAAAGGCGTCTCATTTGTCAATGTTTTGGACTGAACTCACTGCTTTGATGGCCTTTTTGTCCCCCATTGTGGTGCGAAGTCCATCTTGTGAGCTGGATAACTTGAAAAAGTGAGGTACCGACTTCCATTTTGGTGTGTGGCTGCATCTAGGTGCAAGAAAGCTCCCTATTGAAAACTGGGTCATAAGTCAAAATCCAAGATGGCCACCACCATATAGTCGAATTGGCCACCCTAATCATTTGACAAATTTATGCTTTTTATTTTTATAGTTTCCTCAAATGACTGTGGTGGCCAATGGGGTGGCCAAGATGAATTTATGGTGGTCAAGGCCACCATTGGCCACGCCCTGGCTCCACCACTGCAACTGGCAGTGAATGAAGTTGCTACCTCCACTTGCCAGGATCCGTCACTCTGCGCTGTCTGACAAGACAAAAACCTACGTCTGTTCTTATACAGTGTAACTCAGACCCACTTGAATATCTTATAATAAAAACATTAAGGTTTATTTTCATTCCCAGTTCAATTCCAGTCCAGAAACACGCTCAGCTTGAAAACTTAAACATTCATAATTCTAATCCCTCAGTGCCAGGGGTCATCACTGCTTGTTTGATTTTCTGTTATACTCATGCTTTTTAATTTGCAAACGATACAATATACTTGAAATAATTTTATTTTGTTGTTGTTGTTTAGATCTCAGGAAACAAGATGACATCTCGCAACTTGGCCACCATCTTTGGGCCCAACCTGTTACACAAGCAGAAGAACTTGGACAAAGAGTTTGCGGTGCAGAGTTTTGCTCGTGCAGAACAAAGTTCGGCCATCATCAGCGTTGTCCAAAGGATGATCGATACCTTCGATGAGTTGTTTATGGTGAGCTGCCTTCACTAAAAAAAACACAAGATTTTAAAACAGTTAAAGATTAAGGCAAAACTTAATCCACAAAAAGAGCTAAAGTTCTGAAACTTACAGGTAACAGGGTGAAGGCACCAAAAGAAATGTGAGCATTAAGTCCACTAGAATATTTATAGAAACTTATGAAGCAAAGTTGGATCAACAAAGCTTTTTTTTTTTTTTTTTTTTAAACTTGAACCTTGTAAATTAAGATTTTATGAACACTTTTTATCCGTGGTTGGAAACCTCCACAAAGTGGTCACAAAGTTGAATTTCTTAAACTCGCCTTCTCTGTTATGTTTTTTTTTTTTTTTTTGCTTTGGCTAGAAAATGATCTCCTGAGCAAAGAAGCTACAGATCTCATCTCCTACACAGTATAAACATCTGCGCATGGAACAAAGACGATCTGTATCAAATTAAAGCAAAAACAAGTTGCTCTTTTATGAGCAACTTGCCTAATGCAAAAACTAATATCGGTCAGAATGTTGCAGTTTGGAAACTTTGTAGCATTTTTACCTACTGTATTTTATGCCACACATCGTATAGTTGCATCAGTCCAAACATGTCTAATAAAGTGGGGGGAAAAAAAACAAATACTTTGCTTCGCCGTATAAGTAACATCTATTATGTGTCACCGCTGACATCTGGGAAATGTGGGTCAGTGTTGTGCCAAAAATCGATTGACTGGCTGCAGGAGCGTGCATGAGGACTTTTAAAATAATTTAACAAGATTAGCACTTAAAAACAATTATTTGTTTGCTCAAAAGTATAGCAAAGGTGTGTCTCCGTTTAACTTTTGCTTAATAAATGCACTTTGACGATCAAATCAGCCGCATTTCAAAAGCCGATTCTTGGAAGCAGGAGCGCGCAGAGGGACGACTCGCTGTGCGTTTCTTCAAAATGTAACAAGATAACCACCTAAAAACAAGTATTCGTTTGCTCAACTTTATAGTAAAGGTGTATTCCAGTAGAACTTTTACTTAATAAATGCACTTTAATGGTAAAATCAGCTGCATTTCAACGACGTGGCACAGCAGAATGAAACTGAGTTGATGGTTGCTCCAGGCATGATCCCAGAGCTGGACAATGATGGCAGTATATGGCAAGCCGATTGTGTCATTAATAGCCACTTTTACCTATTACTTGACACAACAGCATGCCACATTACTCAAGTGACATCTAGCGGCTGAAAATGTAGTGTTCAATATTGTCAGTCAGAACGAATGAAAACGGTCATATTTCAGCCAAATATTAGTTTATAAATATGGGAAAAAATCCATAAATACGTCACTTCAGTCTATAAGTCGCAGGGCGTGCACATTATGCCAAAAACTGTGACTTATAGGCCGAAAAATACGGTGTGTGCTTGATGTTAGTGTTGATCTCTGACGTTTATCATGCACAGTGAAGAGAACTGGGATGTCTTCCTCTTATAGGTTCCTGCAGACCTGCAGAACGAGGTGCTGATGAGTTTGCTCGAAACCGATCCGGATGTTGTGGATTATTTGTTACGGAGGAGAGACTCTCAGTGCTCGTGAGTTCACACTTTTTGTCTCTGTGTGGAATTTTTCTGCCGGCCCACGGTCTGTGTCTCCAAAAGATCAAATAAAACACGCCTTGTGTTTTATTTTTAGAAGATGGTGTTCTCAGATTATATGGACCCATATTTCTGATGCTCAGACAGTAGGTTGTTTTTAATAAAACATATCATGTTTTATTTGTTTCTGCAGGGAATCAGACCTTCTTAGACCCGAGGATTCTTTCTCTCTGACTGAATCGCTGTCCAATGACTCCCTTAAAGCATCCAGTGGTGAGGTGTCCCCTTATGACAACAACTCCCCGGTGCTCTCAGAACGACTGCTCTTTAAAGACCCAGAGGACAGCGGTCTAATCTCACGCCGGGTTCCCCGACATTCCAGGCAGGATGAGCTGAGCGGCCATTCAAAAGATGAAGTGAACAGCACTTCTCCAACACTTTCTACTGACAAAGGTAAATTATTATTTTTTTAATTGTTGCTTTTACAAATCAGTATTTAAAGGAGGGTGTGACTCATGCACATGAACCTATCGGCACATCTGAGGCCATGTGGGAGTTCTGTGTGCGTCAACGCTCAGGAAGCTGTGAACCAAAACAAATAAGCAAACGACAAACTTCTTAATGTTTAAACTAATTAAATACATGCAGAAGAGACTTCTTATAAACATTATGTCTTATAAACTATAGAAGCACATATGGTGGTGAAAAAGTTATAATTATGAGACAAATCTTGTCTTTCATGATCTCAAAATTATGAGATGACCTTATAAAAACAATTAAAGTGTCTCAGTTACGACTTAGTGTCTCATAATTATGAGATTCTCTCTCAGAATTTTAATTGAACATCTCATATTTGTGCTCATTTCATATTTATGAGACAGCTGACCGTGTAAAGACATGACGTTTCTTATAATTAAGACTTATTATCTCACAATTGTGATTCTTTCCAAAACATTTAAGCGTCAATTTTTAAAACGAGACAATGTTGTTACAAGTGATGTTGCAGCATTTTGTTTGTCTGTGATTCATTCTGCACATATTTGACTAATGTTTTCAGCTAGCTCTAGCCAAGACTTTAAAATGTTTATTTATTTTAAAATCTTCAGTGATTTTAAGACAAAACAGAAAAAAAAAAAAAAAAAAAGAATTACAATTTTGCTGAAGTCTGTTTTGTGTTTTTGACAATTTAGACCAAAAAGTCCAGCCGACCCAGTGAAAATAGTAATTTATCTCAGACTTGGAACAATGCCAAGGTCAAAGAGAACCAGAAGCTGGCTTAAAAGAGGGGTCGTGACTTTAGTTCAGTCATATTTTTCCACTTATATAACCACGTATTGAACCAAAGAATCTATAATCCTCTTAATTCTTCTGTTTTGTCTCAGAAGCCTCGGGGGATTGTTTCTGGGACACCTGGCAGGAGCTGTTTGGGAAGGATTTTATTGGGTGTCACTTCACCGGTAACAGAATCCTCTTTTTATAAGTTTGCTCCAGATGGCCTTGGGTTATGAGATCAATGCAAAAACGCTAATGAATGGCTTCTCGCAGGCTCGCTCAGAGACGCATCAGAACATGACTCGAACGGATCGTCGGAGAGGCTGAGCGGTCACCAAGGCAACAACAAGCTACCCGTCAGTCCAGCACAAACACCATTGGGTGTTTGGGAGTGCAGGCCACGCCTCCCGGTGACTCGCAGCAGCAGTGGTCCTGATCAGAGAGAAGAGATGCAGCAGGAATCATCTCCACACCAGTCACCGGGCAGCCAATCAGGAACCTTAGCACAACGGATGAGATGCCCCCCAGGCCCATTGCTTGTGGACAGGACAACTAGTTCATCTCTTCCTCTGTGCTCTTTAGGAGAAAGCTCTTTTTCTCACTCGGTGATCTCCATTTTGAGCCATCAGACAGATTTCTGCAGCCTGCAACTGCCCCAGCAGAGCCCTGGCCTCCAGACTGTAGATGCAACAGATGCCTCGAGGCCTGCAAAGGAAAACGGCTCAGATCAAACCAGCGGACAGAGAGAAAAGTGGTGCGTTTGGCAGGTGCTGTCAGGCGAAAACACAGAGACTCTGCCTGAAAGTTTGGTATGATCCACAAACTGAACCGTGCACAAGTTTTACAAACATCTAGGTTTGGTCCGTGTATGCTGATAAAAAAAACAAAAAGAACAACAACTTTATGTTGTGTTATTCTCAAGATTAAAATATGTTTGTTTTTATCTGAAGGATGGTGTTGTGTGTTACTGGATTTTATACATTCTGGAGTAATTTAATACAGAGAAATATTTGTAACTACTTGTGTTTGGATGCAAATATCAGAATTACACTTGAATGTTTTTTTAAAGCTAAATGTAAAATCATGAATTATTTTAATTCGTAACAGATACAGTAAATATAGCTCTCCAGTCTTTGTTGCAAAGTATATTTTTGTTTTTGAAAATTGAAACGGGTGTTGCAAAAGGAGAAATTTCACCCAAATTGTTACATTTAAGCACAAAATATTTTCTTATTCACATTGCGATCTGTGTTGCTTTACACAAAAGGATATTTTATATTATTTATAGAGATTACTATGTCTGTATTATTTGTAAATATAAAGTATTTAATGATAAACAATTATTTGTTCTACTTAATAAACTGGTTTTGCATTTATTTTTCTAATAAACTGACATTGGCTGTTTTAAATATTCAAATTAAATGATAAACAGTGTTCTCTTTTGTTAAAAGTTTTGCTTGATTGACTTAAATAAGGTTTTCTGCTGTACATGAGTCATTTTGCAGTTAGTTTTCTGTTCCATTGAGTTTTGTTCCTTTATTTTTGATTCAGGAAGCATCAGGCAGATCTGACCTTTGTTTTCATGTTGAGAAGGTGTCCGCCGGACTTGCACAGTAACAACAGAATTGTGGATAAACATAATTGAGCTGGATTAAAAAAAAAAAAAAAAAATCAACCTAATTAGATTCAAGCAATACTTGCATGTCAATTTTAGACCATGCAAACAGAGCAAATATGTTCCCCGTAACTCTGTCAAACACAAACTCATGAACCGAGCTGATGTTTTGGGAACATTTAGGAAAAACTACAGTGTAAATGACAAAACTCAATAAGTTTTTAAATAGATAGATTATTTCACTGTAACCTTAACAGAATAATAATAATAATAATGTCACAATGTTGTCACTGTATGTTTCCATACAATGACATTAGTCTCTGCATTTAACCCATCCACCACTAGGTGGGGCAGTGCCCGGGGGGCAGAATGTTAAATTGTGTGATCATATTTGCTTTTAGTTTTACTGAAAAAAAAGAAAAGGGAAATCATCTTCTTTATCATCAGACTTAAACAGATAAGAAATAAAACTTGTGCATAAAACTATATAGTGATAGGTACATGTTTAAATGCAGTAGGTATTAACATCCATGTAACCTGCACAAATAAGACGTTGCTATGTTTGTTGTTGAATACGTTTTTGTTTGTTTGTAGTGCTTTTAGCTGAATCTAGTATACATTAGTGTATGACATGCTATGGAAGTAAAAACATACACAAACACACATACATATCTATATGGATATAAAGGTGTACCTGCAAAAGCATAGCATAAATACGTTCAATTACTTTGAGGTGTAAAGACATCCTTTAATTTCAGGCACATTATTTAAAATTTTTTAGATTTTTTATGTATGCATTGAAAACATGAAAGCTTTTTAATCTGTGTTGTAAATAAAAATTAGTAAAAAAAAATGCAACTTTTTGCTTTTAAAAGATAAATAGGGACTTCTATCATTTATTTTTGATTGTAGCAAGATAAAATAATTACATAATTTGACCACTAGAGGGCAGTATAAGACCAGGAAATGTTCCTTCCACGCCCTCTTGGTTCTTTTGAACTGTAGTTAGTCATAATTTATCTTTGTAAACAACGATTTATTGAATGTATTATTATATGCAAATTTAAAAAAGATGCAATATTTAACAATAACATAGTTTTAAAAAGGCACTCAAGACAAAAAAAAAAGGCGCACAATCTTACTATAGTTTTAACTGCATTTGTGAAACAGTGTTAAAGTGGTGGTGAAGTTTTTCTTCGCCTGAATGACAACATTGCTGTCCAGTTAAACAATAACACAGATCTTCTTAACTCCAAGAACTGTGTGTGTGTTGGACTTTCAGCACTTCATCCAGCTGTGTGGGTGAAGCTTAGTTCCATTCTGATGAGACCAAAGAGACCCAACAGGAAGTTTGGATGTGTTTTTACTCAGAACCCAAACTCACAGATGTTTTCTTTTCTTCTTCTTCTTTTTTTTTTTTTCTGGGCTGTGAATTAGGCCATTCATTGTTCTATATAAATGTTTCCAGGGCAGGAAAAACGAACAGAACAGAGATTATTTATGACTCATTTCCATTAAGATATAAAGAACATAACGCTTGTGTCTTGTCTTTTCATCTTTACTGATGGCTGTGCAGTGAGCCTGTGGCAGAGTGCCTCTGCTGTTCCCAGCAGGACGTCCATCCGTTCTGAGTCTTCTCCTCAGCATCAGGAGCAGCTGCAGGGAGGACACAGGAAGGTCACATCCAAAATAAGACTTAACGCTCAGAAACAAAAGAGCCCTGGCCTTGCAGTTTCAAGGGCAAGATTTATGCTCAAATCTCTGCACATGAAAAATGGAGCACAGCCGAGCTCATTAAGGTGTTAGTCATGCACAATCACTTTCAAATCAAATGCTACAGAGCCCAAGTCTTTTTGCTGTCATTTTTAGGCATCAACTCTGAACTACTTAATATGCCGCGGCGTGCAGACTGCTGTTCAAATACTTACCATCCTGCTCGAGTGCTTACAAACTTCAAGGATTTTCTTGCTGATTTGTTAAGCACCTACCATCTAGATCCAAAGTATCTGCACCCTTGAAATGTAATTCAGAGTTTAAAGAATGACGCAAACGAACCAGTTTCTATATAAAACAATAATCACAAGGTTTCTACTGAATGTCTTCCAAGATTAAAGGCAGTATTTTATCAAAACTAAAACAAGGCATTAGCACAACTGCACACATTCTTCAATAATAAATTGTTTAAAATTGTGACTAAGAAGATTGTCTTGATTAGAAATGGATGGGATGGCCCCTCCAGGTCGGCTGGGGAGGAACCTTTGCCTCAAGTGGAAGAGTTTAAGTAACTGGGTGTCAGACTGAGGCCTTGTCCAGTAATGAGGGTGTTGTTTCAGTACTCCATGGTGAAAAAAGAGCTGAGTCAAAAAGCAAAGCTCTCAATTTAATGGTTTGTTTACGTTCCAACCCTCACCAGTGGTCTTGAGGTTTGGATCATGACCCAAAAAACAAGATCTTGGATACAAGTTGAACAAAGTGACCTTCCTTCGCAGGATGGCCGTGTTTAGCTTTAGAGATAAGGCGAGGAGCTCCATCCTCTGGGTGGAGCTCAGAGTTG
>JARVGV010000280.1:21110782-21120795 GCA_031762435.1 Hypsolebias longignatus | reverse complement strand
TGGCTCTCTTCCTGCATCTGGAGGTGTAGATGTCTGTGATGGTGGGGAGACTGACTCCAACATCTTCTGTGCAGCCTGAAACTGACAAAAAAAAATAAATAAATAAATAAAAAAAAGTTTAAACCCATTTCCCTTGAAGTGTGTTGTGTATCTCATAAGTTGAACCTATTTAAATTTCACTTTTGCTTCAGGCTCTGTTCCTTCAGTCATCACTTCCAAATGATCAACACAACCCCCATCTAATGGATTTGCAACGTAAACGTCATTAGCAGCTGCAAATTCTCTAAATCTGGTTGCTGTGACAGGACAAAAGCTTTTGTTGGGTCACTCGCATCGTAACAGCCAATAAATGTTCTTGGGAATGGGATGTTAAGGAGCTGGGGCTCTAATGTGTACTGCTTTGTCAGATTACTTTGATCTTCTTATGCTGACAAGGAGCCATTTATCATTATTATCCTTCACCACTGAAGGCACTGATGTCTGTGTGTCCGTGCCTGTATGTAACAATAAATTTCATGACCGAAACGTTAAAAATAACATTGTTGCAATGAACTTTTATAACAAATAGAAGAACAGCGATAATCTACTTTGTTTCAAGCTGCTACAGCTCATCAATCTAATTAAAGTTAATAATTTATTTAAGCCGACATTGTTTAAAGTGCTAAATACGTCAGTAAGACATTAAACCTTTCACAGAAACCCCTTCAAAGATCAAAACTACTGCCTTCAGTGAAGAGGAAAAATATGCACAATGTTTTTAATATGTCATCAATACACAACTATTTGCACATCTGTGTGATCTGTGCAGCTGGATGTTATTATCCCTAGGAAATGGTTTGATTCGTGTTAACCTTCAGAGGATTGAACATCCTTAAATACGTTTGATGTTGTCTAAAAGAAATGCCTTGCTGACACGTTGACTGAAAGTCACAATGAGCTAAAGTTTAACGACAAAGAGGTGAACAATGAGATCAGCTTTTTACTATTGGGAACATTTATAACAGCTATGATACCGTAGTTGCGATGTTGCGGGTATCACTGCTAACTGCAACAATGTACAGTGTCAAAACATCATTTTACTGACCCCAGTCCAAACAGCTGGGCCTTTTGGCTCTGACTGCCTCCTTATACGTGTGAACACAGCCCACCACGACAGATGTTTTAACTAACTGCAGCAAATCTTGGTGTAGAGGTTTCAACATGGTGTTTAACTGTAGAATAGATGAACTACAATGACCCAAAACCTCTTCAGTGGAAAGCAGAAAAAGAACATGCTCTCATCTGCCTGTTTTTGAGAGGCTAAGTCCTTCAGTTCTGCTGCTGCACCAAAAAAAACAAACAAAAAAAAAAACATGGATGCAATCGGGGGCTGGGTGTTGGGTTGAACAACCAGATGGAAAAGAGTGGTTTAGTGCTTTGCCATCACTGTCTTTGATAAGACAAGTCCTCTGTTGTTGGTGGGAGACTTGTGATAAAGATGTGACACCCTATAATAGACCCTGCGCAAGCTGGAAGCAATTACAGAGTCCTCCAAGCTGTGAAGAACGCAGTGAGCATTTAGTGCCCCTTTTCTAAATGACATCTTTTCTTTTATTTTTAGACAAGAAAAAATAAAATAAAAGCTTTGACTTTAGCATGACAACGCTGTGGTGTCCCTTAACTAAATTGAAATTTTTTTCCCCCAAAGCCCTTCCCATGTTTGTTTAAGTTAGAAAGCACCAGGCAGTACATTTAAACCACAAAGATTTAAAATTAGACATGGATGTTTCATTCAACCAACATATTTTCCTTTGGTCAAATTTCTGCTAAGTTCATATAAATCATTTCATCAAATCAAAATGTACTACATGGTTGTAAAATAATACCTCAGGTCTTTTGATCAGATCTTTTCGGCACCATCATGGTCTTAACTCTGCAACTTTTCTTTGTGCTCTTTCAGCCCTTGCTTGTTCGTGAGCTTCTCATAGCTTTTCTTTGTGAGCTGGGAGGTTAGTCCAGTGCTGTCAAATGACTCATGTATTCAGTGTGCGAGGGACACATAGAAAGGACGCAGTGCTTGATTGGGTGTCGTCCAGATTAACAAAATCCAGAATAACAAAGTCCACATCAGAGCCGAGTGTGACGCAGCCAGGATGAGGATCAGTTCCTCTAAATCCAATGCATGGTCTTGAGCCAGAAAAGGGTACAGTGCCATCTCCGGGTTGAGGAGGAGGTCCTGCCCCAAGTGGAGGAGTTTAAATATTTCAGGGTTTTGTTCATGAATGAGGGAAAAATAGAGCATGAGATCGATGGATAGGTGCAGCGTCAGCAGTGAAGCGGGCGCTGTACCGGTCTGTCACGGTGAAAAGAGAGCTGAGTCAAAAGGTGAAGCTCTCAATTTACCGGTCGATCTACGTTCCTTCCCTCATCTATGGTCATGAGTTTTGGGTTGTGACCGAAAGAACGAGATCGTGGATACAGGAAAATGAGTTTTCTCTGCAGGGTGTCTGGACTCTCCCTTAGAGATAGGGTGAGAAGCTCAGTCATCCAGGAGGGACAAAGAGTAGAGCCGCTGCTTCTCCACATTGAGGAGCCAGTTGAGGTGGCTCTGGCATCTGTTTAGGGTAACTCATGGACGTCTCCATGGTGAGGTGTTCCGGGCATGTCCCACCAGGAGGAGACCCTGAGGAAGACCCAGGACACACGCTGGAGGGACTATGTTTCTCGGCTGGCCTGGGAACGCCTTGGGATTCCCCTGGAGGAGCTGGCCCAAGTGGCTGGGGAGAGGGAAGTCTGGGCCTCCTTACTTAGGCTGCTACCCCTGTGACCCAATCCCAGATAAGCTGAATAAAATGGATGTCTGGATGAATGGACATCAGAGAAACCAGGACATTCTGATGAGAAATGGTCTGCTGGAACAAGAAGTTCATTGTTGGAATGCTGCAATTCCTGCAAGACCAGAGATAGTGGCTACATGGGAAGGATGAAGTAAAATATATATGTATGTACAGTGTGTGCAGTAGTGCACTGTGACTACAAGAGCTAGGCCTTCAGTGAGGAAGTACTGCTTTAAAAACCTCAAACAAACAGAAGATGGACATTATGGAGTTGTAGTTCACTCACATAACTTTACATTCGGGTTCACAATTCAAGTAATCATTGAACTTAAAAGTGTATTTTCCCCTTCTTTATGCCTCAAGTACAACATCTAACTTATGGCATCATTTAATTTACAGTCACCAACAACAACCTGAACATAAATGCCAGCCCTGCAGTAAACAGAACCAACAGGGACTACCCATCTGAACCTGATCAAGTCCACCCATTTCTGTCTCATGATCAATTTTGTGACCTTGAATTCTGGCATTGGTTTTAGTAAGAAATACTGATACGAATTAAAAAGGGTAACTGCATGGGGAACCCTCAAGGCCTTCTACAACTTCAGAGAAGGCCCAGGAATTGCACAAAGTGAAACGTTAAAGTTAAAGTTGTCTATAGTGGTGATAACTGTGAACACATCAGTTCATGTGAAAATACTCAAAGTCAGGTCACCGCCCACAACAACCCAGTAAGATTTACCAGGTAATCTCAAACCACAGGAAATGTGTGCTGTGTCCAGAGAATACGTCACATAATTTGATTTCCCTAAAGCACGTCATAAATATTTTTGCGCAAAAAAAGAAAGGAGGATCTTCTTTGTGACATTACCTGCCCTTAAGAACTTTCTCCTGTAAGGCTGAAGATGAACCGCAGTTAGTGGTAATTGTCTTTGCGGTGATGTGTTCATTCGTTTAGCTTGATGTTCCGACTGATTGTGCATCGGAGCATCTTGTTTCGTGGATGAAAGCAATTAAAATCTTGAACCTTTGCCACAATGAGAACAGCCTTTGCTTTGCTTTTATTGTTCACTGGCAAAACAAGGAGAGTTCTGGACTGTCGCAGTTATAGGGAAAATAATTGCCACCTCTTAGATCATTGTTTGCAGTTAAAAAAAAAGACGTTCTTGATGCCAAAGCATATGCTAACTCAATTAGACATGCACTTTCAGACTTTAATTACTGTTATTTCCACGGGACTCAATGACAAACACAATAAATACTGACATTCAAGTTCATGTTGCCCTTCATTTGCCTGTGATCTATAATTTACTCACTCAGTGTGAAAAAAAAAAAAAAAGATTTTGTAGAAATGATGTATGGAGCCGTGCAGTAAACGCAATGATGCAGCACAGCCCCGGAGACTGGCCCCATCTGTTCAAGGTTCTGCTATGTAGTTAGAAACTCATCAAAACCTGGTCCCCAAGGTTTGTGCACCCCCCTTTGTGTCTCCATTTGTTACCTCTTTGTCTCATGGCTGAAAGGGTGGGGAGTCAGGGACAACTGCTCAACCGCAGAAGGGGGAGGATGACGGGCCCTGTGCATTAATGGAGACAGTATCCATGAAATGGGCCTGGTGGAAGTGACGATTCCTGGTCATGATTTACGCTTGCACGAGCACACGGCTGGGGCCAGGGCTGGAGATGGGGCTGGGTGGGGAGCATTAGCGATGCAGGAGGGCGGGTGGAAAGGGATGCTACTGTATGTTTTGTTTATTCTCTCGTCCATGTGCTACTGGAGTGGAGAGCGGAGCCGCCACTGGGAGTTGTGGCTTGCAGTTGGGTTTCAGAAGATCACCGTGGACTTCAGTAAGTCAGCTTTAGTGCTTTTATTTCCTGATAGATAAACAAAAACATGCTCCATTTAGCTATTGCGATGTTTCAGCTTTTTGCAGTTCGGCCTCCTTTCTGTTAACTTTGTAATATTGTTTGCACATTTGTTGTATTAGTTGTATAATACGTAGCAAATTAGCAGTCAGAAGTTGTTAAAAGCCAAACAAAACCTTAGGATGTGACGACCATGCTGCTTTTAGATCAGAGAAATCTTGTCTCTTTGCAGTTATCAAAGTTTATATGAGGTTTGATTTCACAGCCTCTTTTGCTCTGCTTACTTATCTTCTTTTCCAGGAGGGCGTTTCTGACCCTTTGTAGGCCTTTTTTTTCTTCTTCTAATTAATGCAGCTTGATGTGCCAGGCATCATCAGAGAACAGCCTCAGGGAGAAAGCGGCCTTATTTAATGGGGATGAGGACTCATTGGCTTTGAATAATTGTTTTGACAGTACTGTTATTTATTGATGAGGGGGTATATGCTCAGTATATTAAAATGTACTTCGGGGTTATTGTTACTGGGATTGCACTAGAGGTGTCACCACCATGATTGCCACATAAACAAATAACCTAATTATCGTTGTTGACAGACCACTTTGCTATTAATTTACAGGAAAAGTTTATTCTTTCTGAAAGCTGATCTATAACGACGGCTTTAATATAGAATGTTTCAACGTTATCAGAATTGCATTTGTTTTGAATCAGCTGCTAAGTAACAGAAATATACAAAAAATAAATGTTTTGATCAGATTTCTGGACAAAAAGACGGATTCAGGGGTCAGTTTCTAGTGGAAGACGTCGGGACAGTTGTCAAAACCACAACCCAGACGAGTTTTATCGAGTTTTATTTTATGGAAGGACAAAAACAGATCCAGACTGTTATTTTTTTTTTTTTCTCTATTCTTGATGTTTATTACAGTTCAGAGAAGGGCGTGACTTTGGACTGACCCAAAAGCAGCATACCATTCTCACTGGCTTCCATGAAGAAGTTATTCTGTCTGAGAGCCAACCCTGAAGTAACATTTTAAGACATTCTTTAGAGATAAAATAAGAATTTTAGATCAAATTTGCAGGAGAGAAGGCACACTGAGGTACTTCTATAAGAATTCTGCAGCTTTGCTGTCTGTGTGTTTTACACAGAAAGTGGATTTGCTCTGATCTGTTTACAAACCCATTAGTGTGCTGTTAAAGTGCACAGAACGAGCCCAACAGGAGCGTCCCATTCACAACCGTGCTTAAACGCGCTAATCATTTCTCTCGGCTTGCCAGTTAAAGAGCTTAGTTGCCGTTCCAAGAGGAGAGTGACCTCTCTCAGGTTTTGTTGCCTCGCGCACACAGTGTCTTTGCACTTCGCACTTCCTTACACAATGCTGTTGACTTCAGATTGGCACGGCATGCTGGAAGGAAGTGAATAGTAGCAGACAGCAATGGGCTTGATGGAGAAACAAACAAGCTGTGATGAGAGAGCTGAAGGCCTGCCAGGGAAAAGATTAGAGTGGCATTTGGCTCAAGAACCAGGATGCATCGCTGCTCTTGCCACACTACCATGGCAACCAAAGCTTTATGCTTCCCTTGTAGTCCCCCCCGCTGAGTGTCCAGACTGTACCAAAGAGCCATTTAAAGATCTTGACCCTGACATAGCTGCACAACATAAATCGCATTTCCCTCAACCCATCTGCATGAAATAGACATTATGTCTTCCTTTCTGCATCTTTCTTTAAATAACATGCAAATGTGTGAGCCGTACAATAAAATAAAGTCTATTAGAAGTGTGCATGTAACCTTAACAGAGCTTCTCTGAAATCCCATCAGTCCCAGAGCTCCCATTTTGTCATGCAGGGCGCCTCTGTTCCCTGGTGACCAATCAGGAGTGCTTCCTCGGCGGCTAAAAGCAGCCCCTTACTGCCTCATCATCACATGTGATTGACAGCCACCCGAAAGGATGAAAGAGGGGCGTTATTTACCTCCCCGTGTTCTCATGGGGCTAAGCTAATGATCTCAGCCAACAAAATAATACAAAGAAGGAAAAGCCTGAGAAGTCAGTGCCTGGTTGAACCATTTGGAGCCGTTTCGACTTCCTTTTGGGGAGGATTTGAAAAAAATAAATAAATAAGGGAGGCTGTGTGAGGAGAATTTCAGAGATAGCAGAGAACAGCAGAACCTAGACGGAAATAAAAAGTAAAGGGAAGCTTTTGAAGAAAGTTGGCATTTTTAGAAAAGTCTCTTCCTTGGTTGTGCGCTCTGTAGTTCTGTCTCTCAGACTGAGGGCTCTCTGGTTGAATGACTAACAGACTGTGAGGTAAGGCACACTCCTTATCTCCAGGGGAAATCTCTTTTTGACTTTTTTTTTTTTTTGCGTTGAGTGTTTTAGTTCGTTGAATTGAAGGCTTCAGCTGCATTTGGATATTTGATAGTGAGTGTTTTCTCCAATTGACAAACAGATTTCACTATGCTGACCCCAATGAGTGGATTTTGAATTGAGTTTTTTTGTTTGTGTTTTTCAAGTGCACCATGGATCTGGATTGTTTTTCTTAACTTCACTTTTTTTTCTGTACACTCCACGCCAAGCTGAAACATAAGGACTCCTGGAAAGGGCTTTGGCTTACTACTAATCCAAACAAAACTGTGCCGTTTCAGCTGCATCAAAAACACCTTGCTCGTTAATTAATTTTCAAAATTTTGACATTTCTGACAAGGTCGTTTCAGGTAACCCGGTTGCCTCGGTTTAACTGTGCGCTGAGAAACTCATCAAACGATGCGATCAGACTCTCTGTTTGGGTGCCAACCGGGTCGGCCTGCACATGTTAGTTATTTTCTGTGCAGCTGAGGTCCAGTGAACAGATGCCAGCACTCTGACAAACTTTCAGCACTTTCTTCATCGGCAGTGGAAACCTCAGTGCATTCCTCCGAGTTTCCATTTACAGCATATGTCCACACTGAGAACTAAAACAGAGACACTTTGGCGTTTGATAACAGCTAAGATATAAATATATGAAATATCTTTTGTCCAGGGAAGTTTTTTTTTTACACATGAAAGATGTCAATAGTGCTGTCTATAATAATTGACAGTGTATTAATTGACTCCTGTTAGCCAAGATAAACTTTGCACCATGTCCTCTCTGGAGAGTAAATCTATTTTTGGCTAATTGATTTGGTTTTATTGAACGTGCCTTGCATTTCCAACAGACTGAGGATCATCTAATAGGAATATATATCACAATGGATGCTGTTTTTGTTGTGTTCAGCAGGTTTTAGTTTAAGCTTGACAAAAAAAAAGAGGTTGGTTTAGAGATATGACTGTCTTCCACTGATGGCTCTGAAGCAGCAAGGTCCTGCCTCTTCCTCATGATTGGCTAGTTGATCATATCGCAGCCCACAACATCTAGATGGGATAGTTCACAGTTAGAGTACATAAAAAAGTGGCAAGTTTTGATGCTTCAGGCTTAGAGGAGAGGGTTAAAGGCTCAGAAACTCAACCGTGAGTCAGAGAGGCAAATCGCTTTGCTTTAAGTTCAGACACTGCACTGGATCAGCTTTGCCAGGTCTAAATATCAGCAGTGACTGACTCTTTCATTCTGCTCCTTCTTTATGGCTGGAACCATGAGCCAGGTGAGTCAGAAGGTTACTCGAAACCCAGTCTGCATTTTTATACTACAGTGCCGCTGCGCTTTCAGACTAAAACATGAGTCACAATGCGCTTCCAAGCCTCCAGGCAGGGATCTGTTTGAGAGCTAAGGGTCTTTGGTTGTTGTGTTTTTATCCCCCGCTTGTTCTGAACGGGATAACACTTGAGGGATAAGATGAGTAAGCGAGAAGTGAGAAGACTGGGGGTGAGTTTGTAATTGAACTGCACAGAAAAGGAGTGGGTGCAGACAAAGTGAATTTCCAGTGACACGACTGCAGTTCATTGTAGGCTTTTCAGAATTTAATATGTTCCTGTTTCTCTGTGTGTTTGCAAATGTCTGTTGATGCTACAATTTACCTTGATATCTTTTTTTAGTCTTTCCCGTCGTCCTCATTGCTCTCTTTTCTTGGTAAGTGTAAATGTATTTTAATCATATTTAGTTAAAGTTTGACATTTCCTCCCATAAAAAGAGTGAATCTGTCTTTCTCTGTATTAATAAGTAACTGATTCATGTGAAGAGGAATGTTGGACATCCTCCCACGAGAGGACCACCTCTGTAACTAATAGATAACAAGCGGTCACCATGGGAACATGTCTAGGATAGCAGACAGATTTTGGCCCTAACCAGGCCGCTTTTAGTACACATTGCTTGTTATATGGGCCAAATGGTGCCCATACAATAGATGCTAAAATTACCATACACTCAGACAGTTGTGTGTGGCTCATTTTGAGTTTTGGTATGTGATGTATATGGAACACATATGGTTCATATTTCTTACTGATGGACGTTTGGTAAGAGCTTCTAAGAGAATCTAAACAAAATGAATCATGACAATAGACCCAGGGTGGGAGTAAATATGTTGAGATTTTCACTGTTTGACAGGAGAGCTGTGGTGGCTTGGTGGTCAGTGCTGTGATCTTGTAAAACCTGAGGTTGTGTGTTCAAGCCCGTGCATCAAGAATGGCATCTATGAAACAATCACTAAGTCTTACATGTGTGTTTGCTCTCTGTGGCAAACTCCTGAAGAAGGGGGCAGCTGTTATAAACTTACTGTTGTTATAAATGAACGTCACATTACTTTTATGTGGAGTTCTTGCTGAAAACATTTAGCAACAATTGATTTAATAACTGACACAAGTGAAGAACATGTGTAACAACTATGTGCTGCATTTCACTTAAGTGAATTTTCATCACTCATACATTTAGTTAACTGAGTTAATTCATTGGGGAAAAAAGTGATTATAACATTTGCATAGCAGGATGCAGTTAGATGAACTTAATGTGGACTATTATACAAATCAGCCACACGATGTCGCTGTTTCCCATTTTCTAAAGCAGGACAGTTCTCCATAATTGACAAACCGTTAGAAGGACAACAGATAAATTATGATACGTGTTGCATTCAGATTTTTTGTTTTCCCCTTTTAAAACACAAGTTTCCTCTGTTTGAACTGCTGGGGTAGCAGGTTACACCCGCCTAACTGGAAAGTCACATTCCACAAAGTTCCTGTGGTCTGTGGAAAGGATCCGGTGCTTTCCCGCTGCTGCCACCTGCCAAGCTGAGCAGGAAATGAGCTGAGGGCAACTTTGTGATGCTGACCAGAATGAACTGTGCAGCTCACACAGTGAGCATGCAAAACAGTGGCCAAGAGGAGGGAAAAAAATATATATACATATACTGTATGTACATACGATATACAGTATA
>JARVGV010000280.1:21081083-21093923 GCA_031762435.1 Hypsolebias longignatus | reverse complement strand
ATGATGCCCTCTGGATGGAGGGTGAAACGTTTCTATAAAAAAGAAACTGTCCAGATGACCCGACTGAGAATTATTGGATCTACCTGGATTATTGAGCATGAACTTTCTTGCCTTCTATGAAACTGTTTTAGCGGCTGCACTCCATTTTCAGTATGTTTATCCCACTTTTGGACTATGGATGGCCCAAAAGTGGGATCCCCCCTTTTAAGTGTCCGTTTTAAAATAATAGTTACTCATATTACACTTTTGTTTCTGAGAATTGACTAAAATGAATGTTCCAACAACGAGAAAAACAAAACAAGAAAGCAATATTCCCAACAAATCAAACTATTTTTTTTTTTTTAAATACAAGGTTTCATTCCTTCAACCTTTATTTTTACAGGTTAGTCTCACTAAATCATGAGGACTCATTTACAAAAGACCTGTTAATGGTTAATGTCTATGAGGCTTTTAATAGTTTGGATCTAAAACAATGTAGAACTCCTTTTCCATTAAAATGACTAAACTTTTGTTCTTTCTTTAAAATATGGTTAGTAAAGTAAAGTGTTAAATGTTGTCATCATTATATGTTCCAATGAAATGGCAAAATTAGTTCTCTGCATTTAACCCATCACACCTGGGGTACACCCAGGTGGAGCAGTGGGCAGCTATGCAAGCACCCGGGGAGCAATTAGGGATTAGGTGTCTTGCTCAGAGACACCACGACATGTGGGAAAGGCTGGGGATTGAACCTGTGACTTTCAGGTCTCAAGTCGGCTGCCCTGCTTCTACCCCATTGTTGTTGCGTTTCAAAATTAAAAGGAGGCTTAAAAAAAATAAAATATTAAACTAGGTTAAATCCACATTTCCGTGGCCCGTGAGTCCTTTCATCTTGACAGTTTTGGCCCACACATGAAAAACTTTGGACAGTCTTGGAAAAAAATAAAATACTGTATGTACTTTAGAATGTGATGAATAATTAAGGGGTTTTGGTGTTGGTGAATTCTTTGTGTCTTGTGTGTTGTTTGTTGGCTTTTTATCAATATTATTTTAGTTTGTCTTATGAATGTTTGATCAAATCTTTACACATTAGAAGCTCTGAGCTCTTGAGCCATTCCTGTGCTGCAGTAGTTTGTGTTTGGTGAGCACTTTATTTTGTTCATTCATTTAAAAAAAAAAAAAAAAATGCACGATTAAAACATCAAAGTTTTATGAAAACTGTCACACAGATTTAGCTCAAATCAAATCTTATCAAGCCAAATGACTTTCTTCAATATGCAGTATGTTTCAAATTAAAAAAAAAATTAAAAAAAAAACCTCTAAAGTAGTAAAATTCAGGACCTGAGAAACTCACTGGACAAAGAGGCAACCGATTTCTAAAATTCCAAATGTTGACACAGGATAAAACTCCAGATCCTGACAGTGACCCCGACTGGACTGCAAAAGGAAGGAACAGAGTCTGGCCAATTCAACGGTTCGGAGCCAGAAGCAATGAAAGGAAGCAGCTATTCGTTCCTCTCTTCAGATTCAAATGCTTTTAGGAAACAGATCTCTGTTAGTGAGAGTTATCTAAACACTCGTGGAAGATTAATGCTGATAAAGAAACTGCATTTTAGGTGCATTTAGAAAATCCCTACATTAAACTCTTAGCAGAGTTACCTTTGTGTCTCATGCTGCCTTATTTAAAAAAAAATATATATTTTATTTGCATCTCTTGATTTTATTTGTATGACACTTAAAAAAAGAACACCCTGAAAGCTTAAAAGCATTTACTTTGGACTATTTTAAGATGAAGACATTATGCTTTATATCACACTTTTTAAAGGTTAAACTCGCCTCGCTTGTACCTGCAAATCCAGAATGGCTTTCATCACACTCTATTCAGCATAAATAAATCATATGAGTGAGGGTAGAAATATGAAGCCTTTTCTATTTTTATATACAGTGACGCACACGCCTTATAAAATCACAATATGAGACACCTAGCATAAAAGTAGCGTCCCCACTGTTTGCCTCTGGCGATGGATTTTTGCAGCTTTTACTGTGTTTGACTGTTGTAGACAAATGTGTTAAAATGTGGGCAATATAAGTAATATTTTTAATAAATCTTAACTTATCAAGAGTTATGTTTAAATCCAAGAACCTGAACTAAGTTCATGTTTTCTGCATTAAAAAAAAAAAAGGCATTTTGCTCACTGCATTTTTGGGGATTGTAAAATAGCTCATTTAAATATGATAACTAGGGGTCCATCTTTCTTGTCATGTATATCTGTAATGTGTCAAACACTTTTTTATATATGCATGTGACAAAATATGACATCAAACCTAAACATATTCATTCACAATTGTCAGAATGTTCCACAAAACGTAAAACTGTAGAATACTGTATAGTTTTGAATAAAATGCCACAAAATACTAATATAAATTTCAATCAGATCCAACATAAAATAAACTTTGTCTGCAGTTATGTCTGTAAAAGATAAACAAAGTCCATCCATCCATTTTCTGAATCTGCTTTATCCTGTTCAGGGTTGTATGATCAGCTAAAGGCCTGCACCAGTTGAGCAAAGGCCGGGGAAAACCTTTGATTTGTCATGACAGTCACATGACCAACACTGACACAGACCACCATCCGTGCTCACTGTTACACCTATAATTTAAACTTTCCATTTAACCTGACATGCCCATTTTGGTGATGAAACCAGAGAACTTGTTTGCACATGTATGCACAAGGAGAATATGCAATCTGCATGGAAAGCTGAGCCGAACCACACTGCTGTGAGGTAAAAGAGCTAACAATCAACCAGGTGAGCAGCCTTCAAACAGGAACCATCCCCAAAGAAGTGCAAATAAATAATAACATTAACATGCAATAAATACTATGACCTTTAGATGATCATTGAATGTGCCCGTTAGAGGAAATAGTATGTTCAGTGTCAAAAATAAATTATCAATTTTCACCTTTTGTGCAAATTTTCATTTGTGACTTTCAGGTCTGGATGTTTTATTCTGTAGTTTAATTTAAAATGTTTAATCCAATAATAAACAAATGTTGTTTTTTAAGTCAATGACAATTTCTTTTTTTTTTTTTTTTTTCGATTTATTCGCAGGACAGTTATGAAGTCATGTAAAATTATTTGTTTTTTATTCATGTAAATTTGTCACCAATTTTAAAGTTGCAGAACGCTGTATGAAAAGTTTTGTTCGTGTATTTGTATATAACTGATGATTTATGACAGTGGTCCGACTCCAGAGGCACCACAGAGATTCTGTCAGTGTAGATGAGAAGCAGAACTTTGTCCACAGATCTGATATTGTGAGTTTTGCTGCTGTTGCAGATATAAGTGGCACTACATCAAAGTTTAGTTTAACTTATAATTACATGTGTTTGCAGTTTGATTCATGGTGTATTCCATTTCTTTAAACTTTGGATTTTATTTTCTTTGGATGCAATTTAAATAATTTCTTGCAATACAACAAAACCTTAAATTAACCTTGAGGCTGTTTCAGACAAATTGCAAACATGTTGTGTGCACAAAACTTTGACAAATTGTGTTTTTACTGCTAACCTGAACCTGTGACATCTTATGTGAATAAATCATAGATACACAATGAAATTAAAGTGCCAGGAAAACAAACAAAAAAAAAGCTTATTCTTAAATATTAAATATTTTATTAATGTTGTTTACACTTTAATGTTGTAAACACTTCTCAAAACAGAATAAAATATGTTTTTGGAGAAATCAACACTTATAAAAAACAATTTCTGACTTTAGTGATATTTAAGGATCAATGGAAACCCTGACTTTGTTAGTGATCAGCATTTGGACGCATGCAAAATCAAAAGTGAATTTCTATCATCAAAAGATAGAAATGCATCAAAAAAATCTAAGGATGCCTTTTTGAGCTTGATGTCAATTAAGATGAATTGAGAAAAAGTGATTGGATTAATGAAAAATTGAAACTTTTGAACTGATCAGGCAGACTTTTGGTTAAGAAAATGGCAACGAACAACGCAATCAGTGTCCTGCAAAAACAGTTTAATTTTAGCTTACGTAGTCTTTCAAACAAGTCTGTAAAAGAGTTGTTTTAGAATTCAAAATACATTAAAAAATTATTAAAACGTTGGCCTTTTTCTTTATAATCTGTGCTTAATAACTGATTCCCGGCTAATAAGTTACAAACAGTTGATATTTAATTTGACAGAACATCACTTTAAAAAGTCACCGGACGATCCCTTGAACTAATGTCTGCATAACAGTAAATAAAATAAATTATTATCTTATTTAACTACAAATATGAGCTGCACTGACTTGTTTCAAATGTGCTGCTGAAGCTTATTTGAGCACTTATAGATAAGTAAGATTTTCAAATGATTAAAAAAGTACATTTTACACAGACAGCATCAAGATGATGTCACTAAACCTTTTCAATGAGAACAGGCAAAAATATATATTTATTTCTGATTATGCTGAAAACATGTAATGCTCATAGCATCTCAAAGTACTAAATAATTGCAGCTTTTTCCTCTGTGCATTTATTCATTTATTGATGAAGCTCTAAGTCTGTGAGAAGTTTTGATTTCAAAAGAATATTACACTTTTTTTTTTAACAATCAGAGCACGCCATGCCACCCAATTATAGCCAGAGATTAAGCTTGAAGCATAAGCCTTTGATCTCAGTAAGCGATTAACACAGCCTGAGTTTAGTTGTCCAAATCACTGGCAGATGTTCTGCTAAGCTCCACAACTTCAGCAGACTGTGTGATGGGATCTTTGGTGCACCGCAGGGAGGACTTTAGGGGGCTTCATACTAATCAGAGCCTAAAAGTGGACAGTCAGATCCAGTTGCAGCCTGTGCTCAGTACCTTCAGGTTTGAATACTCTGTTATTTTTCATTTGTTTAAATCATTCTCCAATATTTATTCAGCTGCTCACGGCTCGATGATGGGAAAGGCGTAATTAAATACTTTTTTTTTTTTTTCAACTTTGTTTTGCAGCAAGCTTTGGATTCCAACCTCAGTAATCTAATCAAGAGGACCAGTGAATTGGAAAGCTTGATGGGGAAGCTTATCCAAACCTGCCAAAACGTGGAGGTGAGGCTGTTTATCTGTCGGCTTTCAGGTGGAAGCTTCTGAGACATTTTAATGGCCAAAACAACTCATTAAATTATTAACAGCATAATTAATTATTGACTCTGAAGGAAACAATTAACTGTGTCAACAGAAACGGTTGTCTATATTGCTACAAATGAACAGTATCATGCAATTAAATTACCGTAGTTGTTTTTTTGAACATGAAAGGGAGTTAGCTAATTTATAAATCTTGAAATATGGCATTTTATGATTCATTGAAAAGCCTATTAAAATATGACGTATCTCAGTTCAATTGAAGAGGGGTTCTGTGGAAAGGTTATGAACAATTAATGTCTTATTGTATATAGTTCTGACCAGATTGATGATCTCGCAGCCAGTTTGAGCCCAGAACAAAGTGGATCGCTGCTGTCTTTAAACATCTAGTCTCAGCAATTTTACACTTTTGTTGCCATTTATTAAACGTGTGTATTAAACTATCCCTGTGGTAAAAATACAGTACTAAAATTTGGGGGAAATATTAGAGCCATTTAAATTCAAAAAACTGTAGAATTCTGTGTAAAGACCTTTTTTAAATTTATTTATTTATTTTATTTGCGCATCAAAATGCAAACGTATTATCTCTGTCCGGACATCCGTTAACTTTCTTTTGTCCCACACATCACTTCTGACCTGCTCAAGATAATTGATTGAAGCCTGATACATAAATGTATCATCAGTAGACAAAGTGATTCAAACACTTTTCATCTCACAAGCTTTAAAGGTCAAGGTTATACATCAAGGTCAAAGGTTAAACAAAGTACTTGCTTGTCCAGGCTGTTGCTATAGATTACTGTTTTGCTGTATTATGGAGAATATAAATTTTACACATCATACACGTTTGTCAACCGGTGTATAATGTGCCGTATGAGGTCCTTTTGTTAATTTAAACCATAGCACTCTCATGAACCTTGAATTATCTAAAACTGACTATCTAATGGCTAGTGTGAGTATGGTTCAGAGCAGGGGGTCTGCAACCTGCGGCTCTGGAGCCACATGCGGCTCTTTAGTTCCTCCGCAGCAGCTCTTTCAAGTTTCGACCAAAACTGACATAAAACTGAATTTTATTGGTTGTTGTAACAACAACTAAAAGGGCTAGTTTTAGCCGTTTTCCTGTAATTTCTTTTGCACATACAGTTGTCGCTCGCTCGCTATATCGCAGATTTTCAAAGTAAGATTGGACATGACACAATTGGCTGATTGATGGATGAGCCATGGATTGTTTGATTAAAACAAATTATTTTAAATGAATTTGCACCATGTGTGCAGCTCACAAGTGCAGGGGAAAGCTCCCTCCTGATTTCCTTCCCTGCCACACACACATTTCACCTGCTGCAGCTTTGTGAAGGGTTAACCCTTTGCTGTCCAGTTGCACCGATCAACTTTTGTCTTTCAACTTAAAATTCAAAGTATGTCACATTGTAAAAAATCATCATAAATACAAAATATAAAAGTGTTAAACATTATTTTTAATTATCTTGGGACTTCTATGTTCAGCTGTTGAAGTGCAATTGATCAAGAAGTGCATCTCTGCTCTGTGCTGCAGAGCTGAAGCTGCGTGACATCCCTCTGATGTCCTGCTGCTGCACTTCTCTTCTTTACAATTTAAATGTAAATACAGTACTGTAATATTTTAAATAATCAATACATGCTGCATGGATTGTTTATTTAAAATGTTACAGTATTTAAATTTATATTGTTTATTTAAAGAGGGAGATTGGGAGTAACAAGTGATGATTATGATTACAGACTGGCATATCATGGCAAAGTTTACTGAACTTGAACTGAACATTATCTTGGACTACTGTATCCCTACTTTGCAGTTTTTTCACTTATCGCGGTGAGTGTGGTCCCTGAAACCGACGATAAACGAGGGACTACTGCATGTGAATACTGCAAGGAGTAAAACATACTCACTTTCAGTTTACGCTTTATTTCTTCAAAGTAGGATACGTAATTTTTCTAAAGTTAAAAAAAAATCACATAGGCCTGCATAGTTTATTGTTTTAATTTTTAGAAATTGGGCAAAAACTATATTATTTTGTCTTTGTTTGTACAAGAATCTCATCATTTACATTGTCCTAAAATGTAAAAATGTCAATAAATGTTAAAAAACATTAAATATTTTTAGTTTTAGAAAGTCAATACTGGCCAGAAAAGTGTCCTCCAACAAACTTAAAGTGGTCCATGGGCCACCAGTTAAGAATCCCAGTTGTAGCAGGTAATGCAGCTCCGGACACGTTTAATTTAGTGAACAAAGAGGCAGAAATGGCTCTTGATCGTAAATGTTGCAGACCCCTGATTCAGACCAATCCATTTTGGTTCTGACCATGCTCACACTAGACATTAGCTAGTCAATCCAGTCCAATTTAAACTCTGATTTTCAATTGAGGTCGTTCAAAGAGCTATCTGCAACAGGTGAGATACTAGCACTTTATAGCATGTCCTCAAAACCCACCTTCAAATGATGTGAACTGTCCTTCCATTAGACGTTTGTGAAGGTCCATATGAACACTATTTTGCTGTAGAAATTATGTTTTCCTGGGATAATATATGCATTGGGAACAAAAACAGAAAGTTCCAACAATGTCAAATTGCTGCTCTACACCAGGTGGTTAGATCCTTTTTAAATTTTGGCGCCTGCCTTATTTTGTCTGTATAGCATTGATTTTGCTTCTTATCGATCGCTATAAAGATTTTTACCCTTCTATGTGTGCAGCAGAACATTTTGTCAAAATAAAACCCAGAACAAGCAGCGTCATTTACTGCTATTTCTGCTCTATCCAGGTGAATGCATCGCGGCAAGAAAACAAGCTGCTGGAAGAGTGTGACCTGCTGATTAATATCATACAGCAGAGGAAACAAGTCATAGCGACAAAGATAAAGGAAGGGAAGGTATTGTATATCATCCTTCATATCTGTATAACCTTTGTTTGTTTATCACCTTGTACATGTTGATAACCTTGTCTCTTCAAACATGTGCGTGCTGATGTTATTAGAACTGCAGCGTTGAGTTTAACCATAATTCATCATGCTGGCTAAAGGCACTGCTTAAACCAAAAGCATTTTTCTCTTTACAAATGTAAATGTACATTTATATAAACATTTAGGCACCTTTAATTCAATTCACTTCAGTTTATTTATATGATGCCAAGTCACAACAGAAGTCATCTCAGGGCACTGAACATTCATGTACATAAAGAGTAAGTTACCGTAATAACATTATTTATGAGGAGCATGAAAGGGACAGTGGGAAGGAAAAACTCCATCATGAGGAAGAAACCTTTAGCAGAACCAGACTCAGGACAAGCAGCCATCTGCTTTGACTAGCTGGGTTTGAGAGGAACAGGAAGGAGGAACAGATACACAATGGCAGGTCAAGAATGAAATACTGTAATATCAAATGGAAACTTCAATTTTAACAATTCATTTTAAGAAATGTGATCAATCTGTCCTCCAGTTGTCTAAGCCTACAGCAGCATAACAAGCCAACCTTAACTATCAAAACGGAAAGTCTTAAGCCTTAAAACTGGACCATGTGTCATGGACAGATAAATACACACATTTAAATACACACAGGCAGTTTGTTGCAGTTTGATTGAAGATCTCCAATGGCTGGAATTATACTAATATTCAGATGAATGTTCTTTTATATCTCAAAGAACAAAATAATTGCAAATGAGTTTTCTGACTGTACGTCATTCTTTACTTGTGTTCACATACTGTGTTTCAAAAGTATTCCCCACTAATGCTTTGCTGTTTTACTTTGTACTTTGTACTTTTGTTATTTCTTACTTTGTTGTTGGATGACTGCATCAAAGTGAAGATTCAACGCAATCTGCTGGCTTCCTTAGATAGATAACTTTACTTTTTTAAAAAATTTTTTATGGATATAAATGTTTCTGTTCAGTGCCTTGAGATGACTCTGTTGTGAATTGGCACTATATAAATAAACTGAATTTAATTTAATTGAATTACTGCATGGATGGTCATTGGATTTTAAATTTGATCTTAAGTAATTACTCGACATAAATGCTTCAAGTTATTAAAAAAACTAAATGGTAAAAACATACTTAAACCATTCAAAAAATAGAAACTAAAAAGTGATGCGTTATCCCCCTAAAGTTGAGAGGTTGTAGAACGACCTCAAACAGCAGCAAGTCTGCTCAGGTACACCTTCGTGGAGTTGGTTCATCAAGTCTATTCATGACAAACTGTTCCATCTACTTCAGGTTGGATGAGACAGTTCTGTAGTTTGACTGTTTGACCGCTGGAGTGTTGTTTTAGCGTTGTGTTTAGGTTGGGAGGAAGTCCACATTCAGACGCGCACAGCAAAGACTGGTCTGCGGTTAATGTGACTTCTTTAAAGAAGCACTTTTTAAAGTTATGAACCTGTTATTTAGTACTTCAGAGGGAATGGCTTCAATGCACTTTGCAGTTTTGTCTAATTATCATGATGACAGTGAAAAATGAGCAAACTGATCCATACAACATGGGGAAGGAGGTAAAATAGACGATCTGCAGTTGTATATTACTACTGTATATCGTTAATTTAGGTTTTGTAGTCTTACCCTAAAGAACAATGTAAAAGTGTGTCTTTGTTGTTGTTTTTTAATTTTCTAGTAAATTATAATTCTATTTAATTTTAGTAGTTTGTAGAAAATAAACTGATTTTGAGTGCTATTGCAAACTTGATTTTTTAAGTCTTAAAATTATCTTTTGTAGTTGGGTTTTTTGAATAGTTTATGAAAAAAAAAAAACACTTGTAGAAAGCTGTTTGAGTGGCCTCAGTTTGTGGAAATAAAGTTTAATCTGTCCAAATGGATGAATTGATGGCTAGTCCGAGCGGGGTCATGATCAAATTGGATTGTAAACATTTTGTATGAACTTTATATTGTTGTTAGTGTTACAATACACTGTTAGGCACTTTGAATTATTATTTGCAATCTTAAATCGTGACAGCGGCAGCTAGCTGTAGCCCAACGGTGCAGCTGTGGGCACTACAGGCAGGATTGTCAAAACATTTATTCTACAATAATTATGGTATACAAAACTGACTTCAGTCAGGGTATTCCCTGGGTTTATAAAATATTAGTCACTTTAACCATTTAGAAACTTCTGAGATCAAAATGATTTTAAGACAAGAGCATTGTGATTTTGTCTTGGCTCAAACGAACCGTTAGCTCAACAATCTGATCAAATTTAAAGCTAATTTCTTCAAACTGAGGCTCTTTAGCTGTACTAATTCCTCACACACTGAATATACCTGATATATATAAAAAATATTGAATCATTTTGCTTCCTCTACTCTGGTTAAATATCTTTAGGTATTTGGTTTCATGTCGTCATCTTTGCTAACAGCGTGAACTCAGCTCTGCTCTCGTTCCGTCCTTGCCTCATCATTTATGACAGGTTGTGAATTTGCTCTTAGCTGCTTAGCCACTTTAAAAGGATCTCCCATCACTGACAGCACTATTAGGGATGTCTCTTAAAAAAAACCTTTAATACCAGTTTAGCTGAGTGAGGCTACAAATTCCAATTGTCACAACTGCATAGTAAACTAGATTTTTTTTTCTTCCTCCGAGCAACAAAATCTAGCATCAGGTTCACACATTGATCATTGATTTGTTATTTATAAGCATTACCCATTCTGGATATCAACTTTTCTGTTCAGGCCATGAGGCTGAGGAAGCTAGCGCAACAAATTGCCGGCTGTAAGCAGTGCATCGAGAGGTCCTCCTCCCTCATCACTCAGGCCGACCAAACCCTCAAAGAGAGCGACCACGCCCGTTTCCTTCAGACAGCTAAAAGCATCTGTGAGAGGTGAAGACACAATGGGATCCAACCAAGGTGCAGTGAAGGCACCATCTAACTGATGTCCTCCTTCATTACAGAGTGTCGATGGCCACAGCATCATCACAAATACTGTTACCAGAAATAAACCTAAATGACGCCTTTGATACGTTTGCTTTGGACTTCACGAGGGAGAAGAAAATGCTAGAAAGTTTAGATTACTTAACAGGTGAGTCAAGTCAATATTTTACTGCATGTATACTGTATATGAGTGCAATTAATTCCCTGTTTGTTTCATAATGAGTCTAATCATCCCACCACTTTGTAATTTGCAGCTGGACAATAATTTATTTTTAAATGAGTTGTTTGGTTTCTGTGTTCAAACATGCTCGATAAATTATCCACACAGTGTATCTGAATCACGGACTGGGACATTTTAAAGGCTTTGGCATGGTGGTTTAAATTTCAGTTATGATACAATATTGAGTTGCAGAAAAATAAAAAGCTCGCTGTTCTTGGCAGCAGTAGCTTTAATTTCTGCAGAATGAAACCGGCTTTGATTGTTTATATTCAGCTCCTACTGAGCAGTGAGAATTCACCTCTGCGTGGCAGCTGTAGCTGCAATAGCTGGAGGAACTCCAGCGTGGATTGATTGCACTTGTCAGACAACAAAAATGGAAAACAAAACAAAAGTCACGGTGATATTTCTCTACCGGTTGTTGCTAGGGTTTTTTTGTTTGTTCAACACTTTCATCTTGGGCTTTTATAACTTTCATTACCGTATTTTCCGCCGTAAACGTTGCACCGCCCTATAAATCGCATCAGTCCAAATATGTCTAATAGAGTGAAAAAAATCCATGAATGCGTTGCTTCGTCGTATAAGTCGCATCTATAATGTGTCACCTCTGATGTGTCGCATTTGTTACCCGTGATCGCTGACAACCCGGAGATGTGAGCCAAAAATCAATTGGCTGCCAAATGGCGGCCGCGGGAGCGTGCACGGGAGGACTTTAACAAGAATATAACAAGCTTAACACTTAAAAATCATTATTTGTTTGCTCAAAATTATAGCAAAGGTGTGTCTGCATTTCAAAAGCTGATACGTGGAAACATGAACGCGCAGAGGGTGACTCGCTGTCCATTTCTTCAAAATTTAACAAGATAATCACCTAAAAACAATTATTTGTTTGCTCGATGTTATAGCAAAGGTGTGTCTCAGTTAAACTTTTATTTAATAAATGCACTTCAATAGTCAAATCAGATTCATTTCACCGGGGTGGTGCAGCGAAATGAAGCTGATTTGATGGTTGCTCCAGGCAGATGGCCGTGGCAAGCTGTGGCAAGCCGATTGTGTCATTAATAGACACTTTTACCTATTGCATAATACAATGGCATGCCATACTGCTTGACTGTCATCTAGTGGCTGAACATAGTAGTGCTCAATATTTTCAGTCAGAATTAATAAAAATGGTCATATCTCAGCCAAAATTGGTTTATAAGTATGGAAGAGAAATCCATTAATACTTTGCTTTGGTGTATAAGTCGCAGGGCATGTAAATTATGCAAAAAACTGCTACTTATAGGGCAAAAAATAGAGTACTCATGTGGATTTTGTTTTGTCTTTGCAGCACCAAATCCACCAGTAATTCGTGAGGAGCTTTGCACGGCCTCGTATGACACGATCACAGCTCACTGGACATCAGATGATGAATTTTCTGTTGTATCATATGAACTTCAGTACGCCATCTTTACCAGCCAATCTAATGTTGTCAGTAAGTTCATATGGTAATTTTTGTGTGTAATTTATTTTAGACAAAACTTAACAGTTTCTTTATTTTTTATTTATTTATTCATTCATTTAAAATAAATAAAATAAACACAACAAATTCATCAAAAGAAAAAAATGGAATGAAAAGGTTGTAGGAAAAAAAAAGTAT
>JARVGV010000280.1:21052820-21063228 GCA_031762435.1 Hypsolebias longignatus | reverse complement strand
CTCCACATGTGACATCACAAAGGTCGGATCTTACATCACTTATCTGTACAAACTGTTTCCTATTACTGAGATAGCTACATACCCATTGCAATGCTGGTCCTCTTATACCATATTTACTCAATTTGTTGATGAGAATGGTATGATCAACAGTATCAAAGGCCTTTTTCAAATCAACAAAAATCCCAAGACAATATTTTTTTTGATCAACAGCTGTAGTTATGCTTTCAATCAATTCCATTATAGCATTTGAAGTAGAAGTTTTAGCTCTGAATCCATACTGACTGTTACTTAAAATCTTGTGTTTATCAATGAATTGATCTAATCTAATCACAAATAATTTTTCTAAGATTTTATAACCGGTTGGCCGGTTACAACTGGTAGAAATTAAATTGGAAAGATGCTGTGATTTGGCCTGCTTAACAGCATTTTGATATTTGTAAAGACAGTATCTCAGTACGCCCTGGGACACATGAAGCCTGCCTTTCTTCCTTCTGCATTCTGCTTTCCTGCAGTGTTGTCTAAAGGTCCAAGTGGTACCATGAAGCCAGGGATCTGGCTTACTTTTTGTAGAAGTCTGTCTTAGAGGAGCGATGGAGTCCAAGATCTTTGTGGAAGTATGCTGACAGGAGGTGATAAATTATTCTGGATGTAGAGATGAGTCCAGACTTTCAGCAGAGTACAAGTCAGTACTTTTAAATCCAGCAGCAAACTGACCTGGAGTGGAGGGAGTGATGAAGCGGCAGAGACATGCTGGAAACAGTTTTTACCGGGGCAAGAGTGGAAAATTCAAATATAATAGGAAAGTGGTCTGAAATACAAGTGTCCAAAATTTCTAAAACAGATTCATGAAGGCCATGAGAGATGATTAAGTCCAAAGTATGACCATGACTGTGTGTGGACCCTGACAGATTATGACAGGTTAAAAGAATCCAGAAGGCTTTGAAACTCAGCAATGAGTTGGTTACATGGACAGCAAACATCAACATTAAAGTCACCACTTAAAAGCAAATTGTCAACTTTTGGCGACAGTTCAGCTAACAGTTCTGAGAACTCATTAATGAAATCCTTATTATATTTTGACGGGCAACATAAAGCACCACACAGCAGGGGGTGTGTAGATTCTATCATAAACAGTAGAAACTCAACGTTGCTGTAGTTTTTAGGAGGCAGTGGGTGGCAGGTGAGTTTTTCACTGAACACAAAGCGAGACCGCTCCCATGACCAGATGCACACAGTGCACTCAGGTAGGAGTAGCCAGGTGGGAGGAGCTCGGAAAAGGCACTGTTGTCCCCTAGTTTCAGCCAAGTCTCAGTCATCAGAAATAGATCAAACAATGAGTAGAGATCAGATCATTTAGCATAAAGGTTTTATATGAGAGCGATCGGGCATTAAACAGGGATACACATGCAGGTACACAGCCAATTGCATCAGCAGCAGCTCGGGCAAGTGGACGGAGGTTCTGTTGCACGTAGCCCCTCTTCTGGGTCCTCACAGAGCGAAAAAGTGGAAACTGAAAGTTGACTCCAGCATTAACGGGTATGAGGCATCAATGACGATCAACTAGGGAACGACGAAGGTTGAAGACGCAAAATTCCGAGGTAAGTCCTGCAGTAGAAACTGATGATCATCCGTACAATAAGTGGAGAGGTAAAATTTGAATTTGACGAAGACTCTCGCTCTCCTTTCACATCTTCTGCGGCACTTGTTGCGTAGCAACGTCCCAGTAGTGCTGTGTAGATAGGTTGGCACAGACGCCAGGAAGGGCGGTGGTGTCTTAAAATGTCCAATTTTACCAAAATCCTGTACGTTGTTTATCAAGTCCTGGTTACTTAGCAAAGTTGAGCGATCATACGCTAGAAGTGAGGAGACATCATGGATGAAAAAAAGGCAAAACACAAGTGACTTTAACAAACTCAGGAGAGGGGGACTGTGTGCCAGCAACAAAGGCGCCATCTTGTCATTAAGTTGGTAAGTAAAATTTGTTAGCTTACATACAGTAATGGAAGTATGTTATTAAAATGTTGTGGGTTTCAGAGTATAGAATATTGCAAGAGTGTGGGAAGGGTTTCTAAAGCCTTAAAATATATAACTCCCACAATAAAGGAGGGACTACTGTATATTAGTTAATAATAAACCACTAAACTTTTGCATAATCAAACTCAAGGCCCATGGACCAAATATGGTCATTACTAACATCTTATTTGCTCCCCAAGATGACATTTTAAATGAAAATGATTGTTTATCTCTTTTATGATTTCTTGCTATGCTTACTTTACAATAAATGTTTCATTTAGTACAGACACTTATCATGACAGATGGCTAAATTTGAAACAGGATAAAAGTTTGGATTTTTCAGAAATTAATTCTAATATGAAAAGAGCAATCTAAAATATTGAATGAGATCGATCAAACTCTTATTGATTAACCTGCAACCCAGACAAGATGCCAAGAGTCTGACTTTATAGTGCATGAACTCAAGTTCGTCCTTGGCTTGGACCAACTTTCTAATTTTGGTCCTCTTTTGAAACTGAGTTTGACACCCCCGTAGGTAGTTACTGTTTTTTCAACCATACAACAGTTGTTTTACTGCGTGAACAGAGGCAAGCTGAGCAACGGCTGCTGACAGGCTGTTAAATTCACCTGTCCACTGGTTTGGACGGACCAGACGTCCTGCCAGAAACAGGTCTTATCTATAAACATCAGGTCACTTCCATTCCTGAACCTGTTCATATTTGATTTGATTTTTTAGGTTAAATACATTCAAAAGCCTCATTAATATCATTGTATGTATAATACAGGGTTGGGAAAAAAACATTTGGCACTGCCACTATATTGTTTATTTAAAAAGTAAAAGTTGTGATTTGTGACGTTTACCAAATAAAATGTGTAGCCTAACTGAAATCACAGCTGCTTACAGTGAAAATATCCATGCTTACATGTTCTGTAGAAAAGCTAGGCTCCATGTTCATGGATGTTTATTTTGTTGTGTACGAAGATGTATCTTGTTTTCTCCTCTCCCTCTGCAGGTCAAGGTTGTGTCAGGCAGCAACATTCCAGCTGAATAATCAATCCTTGGCAGCCCTTCTCAAACATGAGCAGTTTTGATTTACTCTGTATAAAATGACAGGTATACCACTACGTGGACACAACAAGAATTTATATGTAGGAGCAGCAAAGAAAAAACACTTGATTGTAGTATTCACCTCCTTAGAATTGATGTTCTTTTGTTGCCTTAATACATGATGATTTACTAGATTTTTAATTTTAAAACAAGTAATATTTCTCAAAATAATGCAGATTAACAAAGATATGGAGAAATACTCAAAATAAAAAAGTTGTGCTTGCTTTTGTATACAGGTTGTCCTCGACCTACAGCTGTCTCTACTTACGGCGTTCCGTACTTACGGCGCTGCCCCCAGTGACGTCATCACACCTTACGTTGCCTTTTTTATGCAGCATTTTATGTTTTTATCGTTTTTTTTTTATTTTTATTTTATTTATTTTTTTTTTTAGGGTATTTTGTTAGCTAACTGCTTGGAAACACACTAAAACAGTGTTCTAAGTACGCTGTTGTTGTGTTACATTGAAAAAACGTGTTTTTTATTTTTTATTTTTATTATTTTTTTATTTTTTTTTTTTAAATATCAGTCTGTGTGCAATGAATAATATACAAGTTTGACTTTTTCAATGGAATTACTGAAATAAATCAACTTTTTCATGATATTCTAATTTTATGACCAGCACCTGTATATTATCCCACGGTTCAGTGATTAGCAGGGCATTTGATGCCTTGTTAAAATTTTTATTTCATCTTTAAGTGTGTAGACTATGCTTATGTTGTTATCTGAACCCATCTATGAATAGTGCTCTGAACTTTTAAAGTTAGATTTATTCACAAAAAGTGAACTCTTGTTGTGATTTTGATTCTGGTGGGACTGACCCTTGATGTGCTTTCATGCAGCTGCTCAGTTGGGTGCCTTTGATGCTGTGGTGAAGCAGATGCTGGAGGATGTTCAGGAGAGGCTGGTCTACAGGACTCACATTTACATTCAGACTGATATCGTAGGTTACAACCCAGCTCCAGGTGATCTGGCTTACCCTGAAAAACTGGAAATGATGGAGGTAAGGATTTTGTGCTGAATGGTAAAAATACATGTTTTGTACATTGACAATGAATACTACGTAAACTACAGTAAGCTACAACCATCACGACGTGTCATCGTTTTATGTTGTTAAAATAGTTTTAGCTTTTTTAGAACCAGCACTACACACCACAGATGAGTTTTACTGTGACGTGCATGCACTGCACAGTTTCAGCTCTTTACTGGTAAACATTTTAGTTTCCAGTTTTTCTATTTAGTGTCAAATTAGTAGTTGTCCTTCAAAACCTTGCTATCCTTTCAAAATCCTCTCAGATGCTTTGAGTTGCACAAACAATAGTTTTCTCAAAACTACTCAAACAGTGAAGGTATTTTCTCTTGTAGACTTTACATAATTGGCTTTTTGTCTTTTTCTTTTGATTTATTTTTCTTTTAGAATAGTTTTATTTTATGTCAAGCTTTCAAAGACCTGCACACTTTTGTAGTGGATGGAACAAAGGACTTACAACTTCTTACACTTAATCTTTTTGTAAAATGTTGCAATGCTTTCAAGCTTTTACTGTAAATTAAAGGCCTTACCTTTGTTCTCGTGAATATCAGCTCATGTTTTAATATGTCTCAGCTTTGTGTTCAACAGCTATTAAACATGTTGCATTAACACTGTTCTTATATTCTGTGTTTTAAGATGTTTTATGATGTGTAGCTGACTATGCATCTGCATGCAGACCTGTTTGAAATCTTTATTTAGTTTTTGTTAATTATCTCTTTAATACTTGTTGATGGATTAACAAAATTGTATCTATTTCTCTTATTGTGTTCACACTATTGTGATCCATTTGTCTTCCGTTCGTTTTTTGGCGTCTTTCTCGTTCCACAATTTTTGTGCTGTTTAACAAATCATATCTAAACGTTCAGCTCATTCAGGAGAAAGATGCTATGACTTTTGGTATAGGTGCAATTTTATCTTTTTGAAATATTTAGCCTTTTCTCTACTTTTTTCCTCATAGGAAATGAATTGAGCTCTTTTTATATCCTTCAAATCTTTAAATCTGTTTACAGACTTTTACTGTTCCTTTCACAGTTTGTTCTGGTTCAGCTTCCTTGTGCAATTAAACATTTTTTTCAGCTACTTTCAGCTGTTTTTTCAGCTGTTTTGTGCTTCTTTTAGATTATTTCTGCTAACTATGCCAGGTCTCTTGTAAATGAGTCCTCGAGGCTCAATGGGATTAACTTGCCTAAATAAAGGTTGGAAAAAACTAACATTCTTGTGCTTCTAACTTATTTCTTCTAATTTCAGCTTGTTTTGCTCTTTTCAACTTCTATTTAGCTGTTTTAATGCTAATTGTAGCCTTTTTGGGAAATTCCACATTTTTTACACTCATTTCAACTTTTTCAGCTTAATTCAGCAAAAAATGTACCGGTACTCTCTCTGCTTCCTTCTGATAATTTAAGCCTCTTGAAAAATGTTGCTACTTTTCAGCTGTTTTTTTTTTTTTTTTTTGGTTGAATTTTCATGTTTTTTTAAGTTAATATACAATTTTTGCTCATTTCTGCTTCTTTTAGTCTAACTGGGTAAACATGTTCTTTTTGCTTTTGCTAATTTAAGCATATTCTACCTTTTCAGCTACTTTGTTTTAGCATTAGCATTTTTCAGCTAATTTCAGCTGTTTTCAAATAAATTTAAGTTATTTTTGATAATTTATTCTACTTTAAGCCTAATTAACTTCTTTCTGCTATTTTCAGCCCCTTTCAGCTTTTTTCTGCCATTTCATCTACTTTTTAGTTGCTTTGTGCTAAATTTAGTTTTTTCAACTACTGGTAATTCCACTTTATTTTTTTTTAATTTTTTTTTATTTTATTTATTTATTTATTTATTTTGCGCAGTTCAGCTTCTTCCACTTCCTCCTGGTAGTTTAAGCACCTTTCTGCCTTTACAGCTACTTTTCAGCTATTTTTTTTTTTTTTTTTTTTTGCTAATTTCAGCTTTTTTTATTTTTTTGGGATAATTTTTTCTTTATTAAATATAATTTAGAAAAAATTTTTTCTTTCTTCCTTCTTCTACTAACTTAGGCTTGTTCTTCCATTTCAGCTACATTTCATTGTTTTTAGCTCATTTCAGCTGTTTGTCAGCAAGTTCTTCAGCTATAAGCATTCACACCTCATTTTCGCAGGAAATGTAATTTCTCTAATTAATATTCTGTCTTGTCATCAATAGAAAATTGCTCAGAGTTTGAAGGAAGAACAGATGAAGCAGAAGTCACAAGAGCCCACGTTTTCAGATGTTCAGCTTGAAGATGCTGATAGAAGAAACAGTAACGCTGGTCTGTTTTCTCGTGTCATAATATGGCTTTTTAAAAACATTATAAATTGTTAGAACTTGTCTAATGTTTTTTTTATTTGTACAATGAAACAGGCAGCATCGAAGCGTCTCGTCTCCACACGTCTGTGTCTCCTGCTGATCTGCACGGCATGTGGTACCCAACCGTCAGGCGAACACTGGTCTGTCTCTCCAAGCTCTACAGATGTATAGATGTAAGACTTTCATCTTTACGAGGAGCTCATGTACCCTACTGCAGTGTTTAATTACAGCACTTTTGCATAGATTATTATTTTCTTACCCCAAGTTTTTGTCTTTTTCTAGAAAGCGGTATTCCAGGGTTTATCTCAAGAAGCCTTATCTGCCTGCATTCAGTCGCTGCTTAAAGCCTCTGATATCATCCTTAAAAACAAGGTTTTCACACACTGTTGAGCTTGAACAGAATGTTGCTTTGTATTTCAAGTTTTCAGCCTGATTAAAAGCTGCTTTTACGGTGGTGTTAGGTTTAAGCACCCCTAGTCAAAGATTCAACATAAGTCTTTATAGAGCATAAAGATTCATGCGGTTTTGTTTGTATAATATTAAAACATAGGAAACGGAAATAGCTCCATATAAAATTTGTGCTTTCACATTGACTTGTGCTAAACCATTAAGCCATTAAGATTCAGTTATTAAAACCCTCTACAAATGTGCAGCCATGGGGCCCTCTTGGCATCTTTTTAACTGTGAGCCCATCTTCTTTTGACCTGTGCCGTGCTCATATTTAAATTTTGAACTGGGAAGGATGTAATAAAAAAGTAATCCTTCTTAAAATATTAAAAGTGTTAACTCTGACTGAATGCTTTCGAGAGATCAAATCATCTTTTGCTCGTCAGATATTTTAATTAGGACTGCTTAGACATTTGTAAACCAATTGAGATGTTAATTTAAGTCGGTTCTTTATTAAAAAAAAAAAGGAAATAAGATCTTTAACAAGTCCTTTCTTGCATTAGTATTTAGTTTTAGTGTTGCCCATTTGATGCAACAGAACCATATTTTTCCCTACAGAAAGTTCAGCAAATCTATCTTTTATTCATGGTCTTTTTCTCACTTGGATATTTCCTGTAAATATCCGCTGCTAAGTAGCATTTCAGCCGTACACCTCCCCTGAGATTAAAATGGCAGCATTAATCTCAGGATCTGTTCTCACCCTACATTCAAAATGTAGTTTTCCAGTCTTTTAGTTTCTAGCTGAGTAATACATGATTTCAACTCCCTTATTTGTCACAGTGATATTCCCTTTCGGGCTATGGTTAATCAGCAGTTATTAATTAAACACATTTCCTTATCACGGAGCCTGTGCTTTTTTATGCACTCTGTACTTTGGATAGTCGGCAGATGCCCTTTTTTGTGTTGGCAGCCTGCAGTGTGGATGTAACAGCATGCTTTCACTTGTCCACAGACACAAATAGACGGGCAACTTTTCCTGATCAAGCACCTGCTGATAATGCGTGAACAGATTGCCCCATTTCACACTGATTTTGCCATCAAGGAAATCTCACTGGACCTGAAAAAAACACGAGGTAAGATAATTAAAGGCGGAGGAAGAACATTGGTGTTCAGCTCCATAAAGCCAATCATTACATTTTCATGCTCATTAAGCAACTTGTGCCTATCACATGCACCGGTGGCAACAATTAATGTGGAGATTGTAATCCAACAGCATAATGTACATTAACCGATGCCTGTCGGGGCAAAGTGGCTCCTCCCTGTCACCCCTATCTTTGTTAATGATATGTTTAAATTTGTGGCACTAGATGGCACTGTTATTCTACTCCAGCCCAAGATTGAATCTGTCTGCTTTGTGTTCAAGATGCTGCCTTCAAAATCCTGAACCCTAAGGCTGTTCCCAAATTCTTCCGACTCAATAGTCACAATGCCATACTTGAATTCCTGTTGGAGGTATATTTCTTCCCCCTCTTTCACCTTTTATATTAAACATATCATTCACTTCATGTACTTTGATAGCACCCTGCCTAAGGGAACCACCACTTGATATGTGCTAAAACCTTTTTCCTCTATGACCCCCCAGGGAACACCAGAGATAAAGGAGCACTACATTGACTCAAAGAAAGATGTGGACCGACACCTGAAGTTCAGCTGTGAGCAGTTTATCCAGCAGCAGACTCAGATCTTTGTGGGGAACCTTGAGGAGTTTCTCACCAAGGTAACTGGAGCAAAGGCAGACTTAGCCTCAGGCGTAAGCAGCTCCTCCTGACCTTCATATCTTTATTTTATTCTTTTTCAGCATTTGAAAACGTTTGTTTGAAAGTCATTTGCCTGTTAATTTATTGCTGAAGGTCTTGGTGTTTAACTGTTTAGAGAAAAGAAAAAAAAGCTCATTTTTCATCATGGTTATTTCATTAGTCATCATGTGATAAGGCTGTTTTATACATACATTTTGTTGTTTAAATCTTATTGTATTTTTTCCTTCTAAGAACCACTTTTCTCCTGTTACTTGTATGATCATGCATCATTTCACATTCGACACAGAAATGCATTACATGACCGACCGCACAGCTTTTAGCTCCGTTGTAACGTTTTGTTTTGGCCGCACTCAGGTTGCAGCTCTTAAAACCACGGTAGTGCAAGGTGGTCCCACGTACAGCCTGCCTCAGCAACCTTGGGCACAGCCAGGTAAGATTTGTTTTACGAAACGCCACGGGCATCATACAGCAATCCATCAAAACCTGTGTAGGAAATGCTAGAGGGCACGTCAATGTTTTTCTTTGTCTTGTTCTTTTTCCAGTCTGTACTGTATTTTTTTTTTCTTCCCCATCTCTCTTTCAGCCAAGATCAACGATATAGTGATGGCCACCTACAGGGTGATAAAGAGCAAGCTGCCCAGCACTTTACAGAGCATGTCCTTGTACTTGGCCAATAGAGACACAGAGTTCATCCTTTTCAAGCCTGTCAGGGTGGGTGGCAAGAAAGCTTCAGTATAGCATGAACTAAATGACTCAGTTTCTTTTAATTCTTTTAAAAGAATCCTTTCAGACATCACAGTACTTGGAGAAACATATGTATGTACTTCTAGATCTAATCAGTTTTTGTTACATTTTATCACCCACGGCTGAAGGCAGTAATGATTTTGCCTGTGTGTGTGGGCACATCCGTGTGTTTGTACAGTTAGCAAAATTTCTCATGAACCTCTGAATAGATTTTATTAAAACTTTAAGAAAGTGGGTTCACATTTACAACTGATTAGCTTAATCCAAATTAAGATGGCTGTCACAGCCAACCGACCTAGAAAACACCAAAATGTCTACGACTTAGTAAGTTTTACAAATATTTAGCCAGAATGTGGTTGTGTCTGAAAATCATTCACAAAACAATTTCTAAGTGCTAATAAATCGTGAAATATCACAATACTGCATGAGATTACCATACGTGCTGCCGTACACGTCAAGTCGCATCAGTCCAAATACAGTATGTCTAATAAAGTAAGAAAAAACATAAATACGTCACTTCACCATATAAGTCGTGTTTGTTATGCGTGACCACTGACCACCCGGAAACATGGGCTGGTGTTGTGCCAACAATCGATTGGCTGCCAAATGGTGGCTGCAGGAGCATGCACGGGAGGACTTTAACAAGATTAACACTTAAAAACAATTATTTGTTTGCTCGACATTATAGTAAAGATGTGTCTCGGTTTAACTTTTCCTTAAAAAATGCATTTTGATGGTCAAATCAGCTGCATTTCGCCACCAGAGCGCGACAAATGTGCCTTGTATGGCAATCCAAGTGTCTCATTAATAGCCACTTTTACCTATTAATAAGACACTTGGCTTGCCATATCACTCGACTGCCCTCTAGTGGATGGAAATGGTAGTGTTAATAATTTTCCATGTCAGAATGAATGAAATCATCAGATCTCAGCCAAAAAATGGGTTGTATATATATTTTTTAATTTTCCACTTGTGGGACAATAAAGGCTGTTTATGTTCTA
>JARVGV010000280.1:20993933-21013969 GCA_031762435.1 Hypsolebias longignatus | reverse complement strand
GAACCCGTGTTTATAATTAATATTCTCTTGACTTGAACAAGTGGGGATATTAATTAATTTAGTAGCATAAGGCTTTAATCCCGCCTTATCTCACTACACATATGACAATAAAGGTAGACATTGCCATGCATCGGAAACTTTGATACTGGTAAATAAAGTTTTATTATTTTTTTAAGTGTCTACAGGAGAATCATCTCATAACTGGGTCCAGGTGTTTACCTTTCAAATTTTATCCATGACCTTTTCACCATTCCCTCCTGAGAAGTTTTTTTTTATTTTAATTTTTAATCAATCAATTTATTTATTTATTTTATTTTATTTTTTATTGCTTTGGTTCTTCAGATCATATCGGCATAAATCTGTCGAGCATCAGAATGCTGGCTTAGCCATGTGGTGAAGCCCTGCTCTAATTGCACTGCTAATAATAGAACTCCAAAATGTTAATTAATTCACTTACAGCACTCAGTATCACACTGACTTCAGTGATGGTGAGAAAACATTTGGTTTTATTCTATTTACTTTATAAGAGATTACACGTTTTGGTCTGTGAATTACAGTACCACTTTTTTTTTTTTCTACCTGAAGACATCTGGTGTAAAGTACTAACAAGCTACTCATTAGCATGATGGTAGTAATTTCCATGACATCCAGCTGTGGTTCTGTAGCTCGTTCTGGAAGTCCCAAACCAAAAGTATCCAGAGAGCTCCGAGATCAAAGATGTGTGGTAAAAGTGCTCCCGGAGTTCAAATCATAAAAAGGTTTATCTTTTTGAGCATATCCTTTATCGAGGAGGCATTTTAATAATGAAAATTTGAGTTCAGATTCCCTCTGCAGCAGCAGTTTCAGCCTAACTCCACATTTGGTATTCTTTTTAACAATTTCAAGGCCTTTAGCCACAAGGTTTTCTTGACTACTCTTGTTCATAGTCACAAAATATTCATTCATAGTTGAAGTTTGATTTTCTGTTTGTGTTTTACTTATAATTTTGAAAACATAAGGCAGTAACAGTGCTGTCAAAACGTGATTAAATAAACAAGTAAACAGATCTATAATAGACTAAGTGATTTTTTTTTTTTTAGCTTAAAACAAGCAACTTCATTTAACAAAGTGTGTGGAAGGAGAGGTCATTTCATCTGGACAATTATAGCAACACAGGGCTAAAACGTGTGCAGTAAATTAGACCTTTGAATAAGTTCTGGCATTAAGGGAAAAATTAAATGAAACTGCTAACAGCAACATTTGCAATCATTTTCTTCAGTCTTGTTCTATTCTTGAAAATTGTAACATCTGTGTTTAGCTCTTGCAGAGTCTTCAGACTCTCGTTAAAAATGTCTAGATTGTCCTTTTTGTCGAGTGCTTGAGGTTGAGCCCAGTATATGAATCTCATCTCCTCTCTTTATAGTCCCCCTTATTGCTAGAGATTATACTGTATTATAAATGTATTTTCACTTGCTGGAAGAACAAGGTTAAAGTGGTGGTGGATTGAGCAGCTACTAAAGCTGTCAAAATAAACGTTTGCCATGACACCAACCAGGCTGGTGACTGGAGACAGTGTGTGGGAAAATTTTCAATCATTTTATTTCACCACTTGACATGCTGCTTCAGAGTTTCTGGACATTTTACATTAAGTACTCAGAGGTTTTGAGTCATAACTTGCTTCCTTGTGTTTTGTTTCCAGGCAGCTGGACTTTTTTTTTTTTTTGGTAATACAGTATTTTAAAATGGTCTGGTTTGTTGAAGATCCTTCAAACTGTGACTGCGTTTTTATTCATATGAAGTCCAGTCAGTTTTAGGGCTTTATATAACCAATTCTATTTTTATTTTATTTTTCAGAGGGATATCTTTTTGGTTTGTTAAGGCATTTAATTTCAACTCATTCAGACATGAAAATGCCACTGAACTCAAGGGATGAACTTAATAACTTGGTCAAGAAACTATTTTTTTATCAAGAAAGTTTATGCTCAATAATCCAGGTACCAAATCCAATAATTCTCAATCGGGTCATCTGGACAGTTTATTTTTTTATCAGTGTTTTTATTTTTTTATTTTTTATTTTTTTGTATGTTTGTATTTTAGAACACACACACAAAAACAGAAAGAAAAAAAACAGAACAAAATTCCCTCCCACCCCTCCCACATTGGATCTGCCACACAGACATGAACGTCTTAAACAGGCATTGACATTTTCATCATAAGACATAAAAGGCTGCTAAGTGTCCCAAAATCTCCTAACAGAACCTTTCAGAGTACATCTATTTTTTCCAGATGAATATTATACATGACTTCTTTTATCCAGAGTTCATATGTCGCGGTGTGTGGATCGGTCCATCTACTTAAACAAGGCTCCTACTCATCTGCTCAACAGACATGTTCATGCTGCTGTTCGGCATATTGTTTTTGTACTACTATTGCTTAGTGTGTTTTTAGTTAACATTGTTCTTAGTTCATATGTTAGATCTTATTATAGTTTTTCTTTTACATTTTCTACTTTTGTTGGATGTAACTGGGACTCAGTGTACACAGTTTTTTTCCACCTCATGTGCCACATGCGCTATGCATGACAAATAAAAAACCTTGAATTCTTATTATAATCCAGTACATTCACATACATTATAGTACATTATACAATGCCAACTAATAAAAGTAGTTTAATGAAACCAGTAGCTTGTGTCATTAATTTTGTCACAATCCCACCTCCTGAGCAACATGTTGATAATAGTAGGAAAGAACAACTCCCTTTTAATAAGAAAATACCTCCAGCAGAACGGGGCTCTGGATGAATGCCATCTGCGTCAACCGCCTGGATTTTCAGAGGGCAGGAGAGAGACGGACTGATTCAGGTGTAATTTTATGGGTTAAAAACAAAGAAAAGCAAAAGAAGTCTGTTTGTCCTCCAGCAGTCTGAGCCAATAGGAGCATAACCAAGTGATTGTGTTGGCTCTGTGAAGGAATGTTTATCCCCCCGCTGCCTTTTGTGACAAAGTTTAAAATAAAATAATCTTATGACAAAAAATTCCAGCGTTTTAGTCATTTCAGACAAACTTTGAAAACGTTTATTTTTAATTGCACATGACACTTGGAGATCTCTCCCAATCTGCTGGTCTTTGGAATATGCATTGGAAGGAGTCTCAGCAACTACCACACCAAGTTCCAAATTGGTACAGTATTTGTAAAATGGATGGAGTTGAGGTTATTTTTGTGTTTGCTAAGGCCATTTACTTGTGGCAGCCATCTTAAATCAAGTTAATCAGTTGTAGATGAACAACCAACAATGATAACAATGTGCAAGGTCTACAGATCTTTTCAGTACTCAACATCTTTCTCCCCTGTGTTATTCACTGAATTACCAAAAACCATAAGCCCTGTAAAAAAAAAAAAAAAAAAAAAAGAAGGAAAAAAAAAAAAAAACAATTTGAATTTTCCTGTGAGACCCATAAACCTAGTTAAACCAACATGATCACATTTTTTTCATTTTAACTACAAAATGATCCTTCTGACAATTTCTCGGAGTGTTATTGGATATAAAACCTAATTGGATGTTCAAATTGCCAAGAACCCCTTCTATGTCATCACAAATTGGTTGTATTGATGAAAGGGATAGAAAATGATCACTGCAGCAGATTTTTTTCTGAACTGAGCTCATCAGGTTGTTGCATTGCCTGAGTGGCACTGATGAATACATTTCATTATTTTTATCAAATCAATTCACTTCACATTAACTACCACACAGTCAGTTTCAGTTTAGACTTTGTGCTGCAGCAGCGTGGGGTAATATTAATTCACACATGGACACACCAAGACCAGTAGGGTAATGCAAACTTAAACTTATACAGTTTAGTGGTATAAAACTGAAATATACGTATGTCAGCAAAAGGAGGGAATTCAGACAAAAGGGTGTCAGCAAAAGTCAAAGGAAAAGTTTACAAGAAAATTGTGAGACCAGCTATGTTAAATGTTCTGTAGACAGTGGTACTGACAAAAAGACAGGAGAAAGACCTGGAAGTGGCAGAAATGAAGAAGTTGAGGTTCTCCTAAGGAGTGACATGAAGGATGGATAAGATTAGGAATGGGATCATCAGAGGTACAGCACATGTTGAACAACTGGGAGATAAAGTTAGAGAGTCCAGACTGAGATGTTTGGACATATCCAGATGAGGGACAGTGGGTATATTGGTAGAAGGATGTTAGAAATGCAGCTGCCAGGAAGAAGACAAGGAGGAGATTTATGGACGCAATTAGAGAAGACATGGAGGTAGTTGGAGTGAGGACAGAGGCTGCACAGGACAGAGTGAGCTGGAAAGAGACGACTCGTTGTGGCGACCCCTGAAGAGGGAAAAACTAGAAGAAGAAGAAGAAAGTACATTTTATTTTCAAAGTGTCAATTTATGAGTCTCCTCACAAGAATTCTAAAATTCAAACATTTTTTGCTCACAAATTACCATTTTTGGAGTGTAGCTGGCTTGGTTGATGTGCATGAGAAGAAACAAGGACGGACGAGCCTCGTGGGTAAGACAGGTCCAACACTTCACTGGAGTCAACTTCCATCACATTAAACTTATTTGGTTGTTTCTTGCTGTTGTCTGTTTAGCTTGTATTGCATTTTTTTTAAAAATGTGTGATTAGAGCTGTTGCCTCACAGCCACAAGGTTACTGGTTTCCAACCTGTGAACGTATGACTTTTTCCCAGGTTCTCTGGTTAGGTTAACAAGTATCTCTAAATTAACATACCATGTATGTGTTCAAACACACAGTGTGTGTGCTGAGAGTAAATGGTTGTGTGTCTCTTTTGTCTCTATGTGGCTCTGATTTATTTGCAGCCTGTTCAGAGTGTACCCCATCATTCACCTAGCATGAGGTAAAGCAAACAGACAGATGGATGGACATCCTTAAATTTTCATGTTCATTTTATAATACATTGATGTTTATTTTGTTAACATTCTGAGTTAAAATTGTATGTATTTTTTTTGAGTGTTTGATAAATATGTCCAAGTACACCTAATTTGGGTGTTTTTACAACAACAAAGTAATTTTTTTTTTTTTAAATTTTCAATTCAATTCAACCAATATTTAAACAGATTAGTCACATTGAGCCTCAAAGACTCATTTACAAGTGAGCCCTGTTTGGACAGACTATAAAAAAGTTGTGAAAAATGACATACGGTTTGGAGACAAAAAAAAAAAATCCTAACATGCTCTTAATCTTTGGTTTAAGGCAACAGCGTGATAAAAATAAATCTCACACACTAGCACATAATGACACTGACATTACGTGGCATGGGCAAGGATGGTGAGCAGTCAGAGACCACATACAGAGGCACTGCAGAGTTCTGATAAAATCACTCAGTTCAAATAGCTCCTTCTGGAGAGATCCGTACACACTCAGGGCGTGCTGAGGACGACCTGAAACGAATCCAAGAGTCCTGAAATGATGACAGAATGTTTAGTCAGCTGGGCCCTCTGAGAAGTCCATGGGAATTCCTCATTAGGAGGGGAGGGAGGAGCAGAACTTCAGGTTTACAAAACGTCCAGGTGGGTTGAGGTAAGATGACCTGTCAAGGCCAGTCAGGGAGCCAAATTCAGATAAACACAATTGTTCTGAGGACAGGCAGAACTTTAATGACATCTACCTTGAGTCTGTGTCCGTCCACTCGGTTCTAAAACGTCCAAATTAAATGGTCACACCAATGGAACATGCCAGAGAATAATTCCCGAGATTTGATCCATCCTGCCAAAAGCATTTGAGTCTGGGTGCTCGAGGCACGAACCAAGCCATCATAAGTCAAGCAGCATGACTGGGTCCAAATTTGCTGTCGATGACTTTGGTGATTGTAGATAAACCAGGAAACAGCCGAATCCAAAAAGCAGGAACCAGTCAACATAAATCCAATTATATAAGCATCCTTAAAATCCACAAATGGCAGCAGAGATACCGGTAGACACATCATCAAGTCTCCCAAGTCCATGAGATATCCAGCTGCGTGCGTGCCAACAGGGCAAATCGGCTCACCTAAAGCCTGTCTTCTCTTCAAAGAAATTTTATCAGTTGCGTTGAGGGACCAAGTGACCAAATACAAATCCATAAATTATGATTCGGAAGATTTGTAGAAGAGAGGCTCAAAAGCAGTTTCACAGACAGGACAAAGAAAAAGCAAAGCGGAGAGGGAGAGGAGGAGAATACGTCCGCCCTCAACAAGAGCAAGTGTTGAAGTGATCCTACATGTTATGTCTGACCTCTTTTAACATGTTCTGTGGCCATGCCATGATTTCTATCATCGTATATTCGATGAGTCAATGTTAGTTTTAGTTAAGAATACAGTATAGTGTTTAGGTTTTGTTGCTCTTTTGTGTTTCCACATCTGTTTTCCTTTAGTCTGTTCCAACACTTTGTGTATCATCCTACTTTCCTCAGTATCATAACCTGCCTTGCGTTGTTCTTTTCTTTCCTCACTATAATGGCTTTTTTGCAGCTGTTCTTCATCACTTCCTCATCCCATTTGCACTGTACGTTTTTTATGTCAAGTCTTGTTTTCATCTGTGTCATGTTCAGCCCATCTGTTTGTTCCTCGGATTTTCTGCAACTGCACAGCCTTTTGTTTTATTAATAAAAGCTTATTATTTTCTCAACCTTGCTGCCTCCTGAGGTTGAGCTTGAGTTTGTTCCCCCCCACCCCCACCCCCAGTGCATCTCACAACACTGTGATATCATGTGAATTAATGATGCACCCTGCTAATTCAGTCAGCTGGTAACTTGAGGAGGATGTTAGCGCATCAACCTATGAAGAATGTCACTTTCGATCTTTTATACTCAACCTGTGGAATAAAGCCTTTTAAGCAGCTTTGATATTCTGCTGTGCTTTGAACTATAACCTCATAAAAGTAAATAAAAAACAACAAAACATTAATTAAACGTTTCCCCCACCAGATTTTTTAAGGCATTTTGGAATTGTAGGCTTCATCGCAACAAGCAAGAGTTCTTTGAAGCTGTCAGAGACTTTAGACTACTGAGCACTGAAACATCCATCCTTTATCTTTTACCTGCTTCTTCCATTTTGGGTCACGGGGGTCGCCGGTGCCCATGTCCAGCAATCACTGTGTGAGGGGTGGGGTACACCCTGGAAGGGTCGCAAGACCATCACAGGGCCACATAGATAATGTTAGTAAAAAAAAAAACTAAAGAAAAAACTCAGGTATAATGGTGGATGCTCATATGGATTCATTCAAGCAAGTCTAGGCCTTTCATTGTAACAATTTTTGCAAATACAATGAAAAAAAAAGTCAGGCAAATAATTCCTGTAAACTTCATAATTATTTTTGCCACTTGCCTTGCAAATGAATCACACTTTAATGTTTCTACTTACTGATTTACTAATTACAGTGTTTGTTTGTTTGTTTGTTTGTTTGTTTTCCCCAAGAAAATATTTGGTTATTTGGAAAATATAAAAAGTAACAAAATACATCATGAAACCATGTAAAGGCTGTTTTCAAACACTCAGAAAGTAATTGCTGGATGTAAATCTACAACTAATTAAACTCTGACTCAAGCAAATTAAGCTGATAAATTTTATTAAGCAAAACTATTACTTTAATGTGGTCAGTTTTCCAAATAATGGGATAAAATGTGACGTGAAACTCACCCCCATCATGAGCACTAATAGATCTTTATTTAAAACTTAGGTGGTGAGCAATGATCCTCTCGTCAAGGAAGGCTTATTTCATTTATTGATGTCATGATAAATAGTTAATCATTTACTCCACACCCTCTTCCATAACACAAACACAAATCAGTTCCACTGAATGAAATCCAATAAGCACTGGAGCATCGCATGGGGTTGACAACGTGCATACAAATATTGACAGCTTGCTTGGTAATTGTGTATTTCCAAACCTGAGAATTGTTTGTTTCTGCATGTAGCTCAAAAATGCCACCCTATTTTCAAGTTGTAGTTTTTTTTTTTGTCTTGAAGCCATCTGCTTCAAAATGCGTTTGATGATTATTAAAGACTCCACAAAAACACCTCAAGAGAACAGATAAATAGCGTGCATGTTTTCCAACCCACTCACAATTATATTGCTCGCTGTGCTTAAAAAAAAAAAAAAAAAATCCTGCTTGTCTGTGTTGAGATAAGTAAATGCTGTCTGAGGCTTTGACCGTTTTAGCCAGCAGCGCTGGACGTGAGTCGGTGGCTCATTGTGCTCATTTATGCTGAAGCTAATTTCCTCATTCGGCCCTACTTTCAGATTTGTACTCTAATCAAAAATAAGACACTTTTAAAATTCATCTTATTGGACCCCGCTACATTTTATCTTTTATATCTTGAGTTTTAAGTGTATTTTTGTCATGATCCATGTTGAAGAAGACCAACGACTGAAACACAGGGCGAGGTGACAAAAGGTATTAGCAATAAAAAAAACTTCATTTTTTTAAACTGAAGGAGCTGCAGGAGCAGGCTGAACAGAAACTGATTTAAAGGGATAGTTTTTATCTTTTGAAGTAGGATTATGTTATTAAGGTTATGAACAGGACTTTACCTGTTGTACCTGCTCTTTGAATGACCTCTGTTAGAAAAATGGTTGAATTATGATTGAATGGACAAGATAATGACCAGAGTGTTGCCACCATCATCCATCCATCCATCCATCCATCCATCCATCCATCCATCCATCCATCCATCCATCCATCCATCCATCCATCCATCCATCTTCTTTACCTTATTTTTAATTTCTGTATCTCAGCTGGTGCATATCTCCAGTGGTATGTAAATGGCAAACAGTAAATGGACTGTACTTGTATAGCGCCTTTCTAGCACTTTCCACTACAACCTGTATGTATGTAAATAAACTTGCAACAATGCACACCTTCATAAAATTATGTTTGCATGAATCATTTAGAATTTTTTTTTTTTTTTTTAAATTGGTTTTGTTTTGAGACGACAATAATCCATCTTAATCTTATCTCATCAGTCTGGTCAAATTTAAACCCTGTTTCTTCAAAGTGATGTTGCTTGAAGTGCTATCTACAACATGTAAGATAATGATTGTTCATTATAGGACCTGAATTCAAGTTGAGAACATTGGGCTCTTAAACAGTTGGCTCCCAGATGGTTCCTCACAAATAGTAGCCTACTAAGGAGCCATTTGAGAGTTTAAATTATTTGTTTTCGATGAGCTGAGACAAATGATCTCAGAAAAGAGGCCACCGTCACTAATCTGACTGTTTCTGAAATCTTGGAGGTAAAAACAAATAAAAAAAAAGACAAACCTCGACCAACACAAACTTGACACGAGCTGACTGACATGTGACACCGTCTGGGAAGAAAACCCTACAGACGGTAACAAAAGACTGTTTCAGCATGCGCTTCTGTCAAAGCCTAATTTGGGGACGTTGCTGTCAAATGCTCAGCTCTCCAGAGTTTTGGAAAATCCTCGCAGATAATCAACCGATGCTGAGATGCTATCACTGTCCTTGGCAGCTGTGCTCCCAACTGCTGGATGACACAGACACAATCAGGCTCTGGTATCCGAAGCTGTGACGTCAGCGTCAACACCAGTCCTGGAGCAGGACTCTCAGACCCTCTTTAGTAATCTCTGTACACACAAGGCTCACATAAAGCTCCCGTGGTGCCGCTCGGGCTCCCCAGACTGTGGATTTAATTAAACAGTGTGAAATTAATTAATCAGCGGGGTGGCAGGTAAAACTAGACTCGTCACTGGAACCGCTCATACAATCAAGACAGGCGTTTTATGTGCACTGACAGTTATTAATTTGCTGTGTGTTCCATTATAGCATTTCTATAAAGATATGATGCTAAAATTCCAAAATATCAAAAAAGCTTGGCAGGGGAGGGGGGGGTGTCGTGCAAATCATCAAAATAACAGCACCCGAATAAAATCAAAGTGTAAACCTGTGTTTGATCTGTTCTATCTATTAATTAAAAAATTCAGTCCTGTATGATAATGCAGTGCAAATTAGATGGAAATGAGATAAAATATTCATTTAGTTATCTGGGGAATCTGCCTGGAGGGCTTTTTAGTCTTCAGTCTGGCTCAAAATGCTGTCCATATGGCAATTATGTACAGTAGTGTTGCAGGAGAATTGGTCTGATGCCTAGTGGCAGAAAGGAGCCTGCCTGTGACAAACTGCTGCTAGGATCTGATGTGAGTTGAGGGAGATAATGAGGCTGTTGTAAGCCTTAAGTATGGAGCCTGCCCCCGGGGTGACATATCTAAGCATGCAGGCTCCCTCATTGTTGCATGAGCTGCTGAGGATTAAAAAGACATTTACTTTTTTTTTTTTTTTCCTGCATAAACTTTCTCAGTACTTCCTGCAACTCTTTAGACAACTTCTACTTTCATGTGGGAAGCCTCTTGACATTGCTTTGTTTTTATTTATTTATTTGTATTCTTCAGTTTGTAGATGTGAAGTCTTCATTTGATTCTGCTTTGAGCTATCTATAGTACTTAAAAAAAAACTATCAAATAACATCTGGATAACTTCCTACAAGGATTTAAAGGGATAATTCAGCTCTTTTGATGTTGGGTTTTGTGTAAATGTTATGATCAGTTAATATCTTACCTGTTGTGGATAGCTCTTTGAATTACCTCAGGATGAAGAATCAGGGTTTAGTTCTGACCAGACTGATGAGCTAACGAGTTAATATTTAATTTTCCACTTGTTATTCTCAATTTGTATGCATCCTTTATGATTGTCTGTTGTTGTCTTTACTGTCATCATTCTTTGTTAAAATCAGGTCTCTCGTAAATGAGTCCTCAAGGCTCAGTGGGATTAACCTGTATAAATAAAGGTTGAACAAAAAAAAAGTGAATAGTATAATATACCTGCTTGAAGTGCCTCATGCTGTACTGGATGTGTTACAGCTGCTGCTGCTCTTCTTTAGACTTGTATATTCATATAATATTACGTAGCATGAAGGTTTTTAATTTGAACCAGTCTGTGGTGTGGTTGATTATTTCTGCAGCCTAACTCATAGATTTCTTTTATTTTTGCAATCCTTCACAATAAAAGTCTCAAGCACTTTCACAGGCATGTTTGTTTTACAAGCATCACTATTCACATTATGAACTCACCTAAACTTAAACCAAGTTAAATAGCTTTGAGAACTACCACTACAAGAAAACAATAATCTTATAAGTTATAACATTTTTTTGTTTACTTGTAGATGCACAAAGTAGGTTTCCTTAAAATTAAAAATTATTCTGAACTTTTAAGTTACTACGAAACATGTTGCTATTGTAGGTCTTTGCACCAGAGATGGTTCAGTTTAGGATTTCCCTTTGAATCTTAAAATAACAACTACATTTGTTTCAGTTCAAACTTTACTCGTATGTACTGTTTTGATTTATTTTTTTGTAACATTTCAACTTTTATTTCAAAATTCAGACACAAACAACACAATTTCTACTCATTTTCTTTCATTTTGAGGGCCATCATATCAACAAATATGTTTCTATGAAGAATTTCATAGCATTTCGTTGGTTGTTGTTATTTAAATTCAGTGACTGCTTAAAGTGATACAAAACTTTTATAGTGAGTAATATAACTTTGCTCAGATGCTTTATGCAAGTATTTTTACATAACATGTTCTTTTTGAGACCTCTTGCCTGTTGTGATATAAAGATAATGACCAACCTTTTTAAATAGAACTCTTGACACCCACAGCAGGTTGGGCACCCCCCACCATACCAACTGTCACACATACAGTATTTCCTTTGGAGAGCAGTGGTGCAAATTCCAGCACTGTGTCCAATTTACACCCACACCTCGCTGCAGGTTTTCTATTTAAGTGTAACAAGGACACCATGCAACCAAGTGCAATACACAGGAAAAAAAAATCCCTGCAGTGTGTGCACAGTAATTGCTATAATGTTTCATAACATTGAAAATAATTCACCAAACGCAGGCGGTCCTATAGTCGATCTGGAGTTTTAACTCAGTGAAATAAACAAGTCACGCCTCTTTATGCAGTACTAGCAGGCATTTGATTAACAACCGTTTGAGGCTTGCATACAAAACAGGAGAGAGGATTGAGAGGAAGAGAGGCAAAGAGAAAGAAAACTTCAGAGGAACCTGCAAACAGCAGGCAGAGAACTGGGCAGAACTGCAAGTGATCGCTCAACCGTGGGATTAAAAAGCATTTAAGCCTTGTACCAGAACACTGCTTCATCCAGCCATGTATTTCTGACCGTTCAAGAGAAAAGAAAAAGACAAATGTTTGGAGCTCAGGTTGTTACTGCTGGTGAAAAACTGTGGGTAACAGGTTCTCCGGTGCCAGCATCTATAAACGTACCGCAGTGCTTGCTTGCAGACAAACATAATGAGCCAACCTAAAAGGGTTTCTGTGTTCATCGTTAAGGTGCAAAATGAACTGTCACTACTGTTTATTGCATTCATGTCTGGATGTAATGGAAAACATGCAATCAAATGTAGGACACGTCGACTAGAGTGGCTCACTTCTCACTCCTGTTCACACTTTTTGTGCCTCTCGGGGGGGAAATGGCAAATTTATGACAGGGGTATTGACATATTTACAGAGTGCTCTGGTGACTGCATGGTCTTGATTAGTTTAAACTCTTGCAACCAAGTAAATCACCATGCAGCTCAGAGTTTTCCCCCTTAATGCATTGTGTTCAGTGTATAAGTGCCAAGAGGGTGGACGGTGAAGAAGGTTTCACCATCCACAGCGACCCGTCTGCCTTTGCTTGTTTTGATGGGCGATGATGAAAGCGCAGGTGGATGCAAGAAACCTCCCCCTCCCCCGTCAGCTGTATGAATTCCTCATCTGTGGCTTCTTATTAGCACGGGAGTGGAGGTTTGCAGCCTGGCTGCTGGGCACAGTGGGTTGGTCCTCACAAAGCCCTGTTTGTTCCCTGGCCTGCAGGGCTCCCAGGGTCAGCTTGGTTCCAGAGGGGGAGACAAACAACAAGAAAAGCAGCACTGTCTCGCATGCTGAAGCTGATCTCCACCACATTCGTCTTTCTACTCAATGGGGGTGCATTTCTCTCTTAGGAGATGGAGAGATGGCAAACAGAGACGAGTTCTTTAAAAAAAAAAAAAAAAAAAAAAAAAGTGCCTCCGGATAACGAAGCTGCTGTTGTTTTTGCTCTATCTATTTTGTTGTCTCAGTTTAAATGACACAGAGTTGTTGCTGGTGGTGTTGCAGTTTTTTTTTTTCTTTGTGTTTGTAGCTCTGCCTAAACGTGGTGCTGCTATGTCAACACATTCTAACTGAGAGACAAGGACAACTCTGGCTGCATGGTGGTGCAAATAGTAGAGCGGTCGCCTCTTAGCGAGAAGGTCGTCAGATCGAATCCCAGCCGGGGTCCTTTCAATGTAGAGTTCATATATTCTCTCTGTGCATGGGTGTTTTTTTTTTTTTTTTCTCCAGGTATTCTGGTTTCCTCCCTCAGACCAAAAACATGCATGTTAGGCTGATTGGTAACTCTAAATATTCCTGTTGTGTGAGAGAGTGGACAGTTGTTTGTCTCATTTGTCTCTATGTGGCCCTGTGATGGACTGGAGACCAGTCTAACCCCACATCTCACACAGTTACTGCTGGATCTGCGCACCAGGGACCCCCCATAACCCATAAATGAAAAAGCGGGTAAAAGATAATGGATGGATGAATGGATATTCTCTAACAAGATCAACATTATACATACTAACATGAGCATATTGTTGTCCAGCTATATTAAAAAGAACTCTGAAGTATGTAGAATGTGTTGTAATTTAATATGGCCAAAGTTTAGTTTTTTAGTTTTTTTTTTAATTCACAATCATGACAGTATTTCCTTTGGAGAGCAGTGGTGCAAATTCCAGTACTGTGTCCACCCACACCTCGCTGCAGGTTTTCTATTTACGTGTAACAAGGACACCATGCAACTGAAATATGAAGTTGCTCAAATGCTCAAGCCAAAGGTCTTCTAGAGATATGTTTTATGATTAGAGAAGACAAAGGCTGGGTTATTTGGCCAGAAAGGCAAGAACATGTCAGAAGAAGTCAAGGTAATGCCTTCAAACCAAAAAACACTGTTCCAACTGTCAAACACAGTGATGGGTATTGGTGTATTGCACAAAGTAAACTGAATGACGAAAGGTCCTTCAAATTCACCTCAAATCAACAGATAGATGATTAAATATTGAGCACATATGGATGTTACATCAATAAAATGATCCCAAACACAACCATACTGGTTTCTGAATGGATAAAGTGGGTTAACATTAAGCTTCAGAAATGCCCTTCTCAAAACACCATTCCAAACGCCCCCAAAAATTGTGGACTGTGTTTAAAATATTATTTTGTGCAGGAAACCAAACTCTACTGATTATGCCATAAATAATACCATAGCTGTCAAATATTCAACTGAACAAAGCTTGTTAATGGAAACAAAAACATGTGGCAAATGTGCAACTTGCTTAGGGATATTTAACCAGTCATTGGGGTTGCCTGCATATACAGTTGACCATGTGTGGATTACAGGAAATTCACAATAAATTAAAATGGAAGTGCCCCTTTTTTTTGCATTTAAACATCCCAACGTATTGTATTGTGTTTTCAGTATACCCTTAAAAAAATAAACAAATTATTAAAAGCTTAAAATTCAGGTGACATGATGGGCGTACACAAGCTTATGTCGCAACTGTGCTAAATATATTTTTATTGTTGTCATTAATCTTGTTAAACTGCAGCTTTTGCAACTGGCACCCACCAAGAGAGTGGTTAAAAAGTCCAAGTTCTCCCCCACACCCATAGCCGCTGTCTGCTTGTGATTTCTAAAGGTGAAATATTGTTCGGGTTAGTCCTACAGGTGATGTCAGGTCAGACATTTCACTGCTGTGCTGCAATCTGCAGTCCAAGTATAACTCCATTATTGAGGGGACTTTAAAATGGTAGCTGTGTGACACACAGCAGGATGATTTAGTTTAATGACCATGGCAGTGACAGCACTGTGATGGAAATTGGACTCCCCCTGCAAATTTACATCACTTGAGGGTACTTGGGGCTCTTTTAGCGGCTGCACTCAAGAGCACGAGCCATCAGGAGGTCCTGGATATGTCATGCTTGTCACCTTTCTTTAAGTGTATCTGCAGACGTGGGAGAGGGATTAATATTATATAGCCTACGGAAACACGGAGGCCGTGTTATCGGCACTGCAGATGTGATAAGCACCTCTACCCCCGTGAAAACCAGGAAAAATCTCAGCGCAAAAAAAGAGACAAGCATCTCTTTGTGTTGCTCCCCTGCACTGCTTCAGTTTCAATGCAGCTTTAGTGGAGGATGTGGTGCAATTTCACATCTGTTGTAATTCGATGTGCCTGGATAACCCTCTGTGAAATTGTCTTGATCACAACGTGGCTTCTGTTTTCTTCCTTTCTTTTATTTTTCTTTTACTAAGTTGTCATATAGCTTTAGAAGGGATAATGATCTAATTTCATTTGAATGTGAAGTATTCACATGAGCAGATGAATGAACGAAATATTTCAGAACTTGTGTTTTTTTATATATAGATTTCAGACATTCACACTTTCCTTTAAAGATAAATCTATCTTTTCTGCAGCAACATTTTCCACCATTGCCACAACACTCATCCCACATTAGTTCACCTCAATGCAGATGTCGACGTGCACAAACGGTGTTGCCCTCAAACTGATTCCAAGCTGTGAATGGGAGTTATGGCAACTGTTGCTGTCAGGTCAGTTTTATCAAGATAATATTAATAATAATAAAAACACCCAGTTGAAAAACAACAGCTTGTGACAAGACAAACATCAAAGCCTGCGTATATGTAATCTGAATTTATTGAAGCCTGTTCAGTCAGAAAAAAAAAAGGTACAGGATCTGCTGAGCTTTCAGCTGAACACAGAGCACTATAAAGCGTTAGTATCATTTATGAATCTGCAAATGTGACATTTATGTCTTCTAATTTTACAGCGTGTAAAGAAGCAAATCTGCACAGATCATTTCTCACAGTTACAGTAGTTTTAATCACAGTCCACAATCTGTACATCTTATTATCTTGGCGTAGCAGTGGCAAATATTTACCGTGAAGATCAGAAAATGGATGCACACAGGACGAGAAGCTGAAAGATTAAAGTGAAACCTCGGTTCTTTTGATGTGGGGTTTCTTAGAAATGTTCAAAATGATCACTGTCTTACTTGTTGTAGATAACTCTTTAAGCAAATTCAGTTTGGAGAAATGTCATCAATCAGTAATTGTCCTTTTTTTATATATATATTTAAAAAAAAAAGCACAATTAAAACAAAGTTGACCAAATAAAAACATTAAAAAAGCCAAAACAAATGTGTCATGGCCACACAAGATCAAAAATGAAACGCTGAACCACAGCTTTGGGGACAGACAAGTCAAGCTCCTTCAATCAAGAACTTACAATGTCTAAAATGAATGACTTGAGAGATCTAAGAGATCACAAATTAAACAAAGACACTATTTTAGATCATATTTAGGAGCGAGGTCATGTAAAGCTTTAAAAACAAATACAATATTAGCAAATAAATTCTGAATTCAGCAGGAAGTTACTGGACAGATGCTCGGGTTCCTGGTGACCTGTTAGAGGTTCAATTACAGATTGAGAGCTAAGAACTAAGTGAAAAGCTGCTGTCTTAAAACAATTCCAAAAACATTCTAAGAAATTCACCGCAGTTCATACACACACTTTTATTTTTATTAATGCTAAATTTATGTTACCGTACATAGTTTTTGCATTTTAAACAAAGTGATGGAATTGCCATGGCTAATGCTGCAGTCACTATTTGTACATGCAAGTGATGATGACAATCACAATCCTCAGTTGGGAAAGGGTGCACTGCTCTTTCTGGGTTGGGAGCGAGATGCTGCCTCAAGTGGAACAGTTTAAGTATCTCAGGGTGTTTACAAGTGAGGGGAAAATGCATCATGGAATTGACAGACGAACTGGTAGAGCTTCTGAATTATTGCAGACTCTGTGCTGGTCCATTGTGGTGAAAACAGAGCTGAACTGCAAGGTGAAGCTCTCTGTTTAAGGGCTACGTTATTCGACCCTCACTTATGGTCACAAACTCAGGGTATAATCAAATTGAAATCTCAAATACAGTCAAAATGAGTTATGTTCTTAGAGATAGGGTGAGAAGTTAAGTTATCTGGGGGAGATAGTAGATCTGATGCTCCTCCACATCGAGAGGAGCCAGTTGAGGTCATCCAGGCATCTGGTAAGGAAACTTCCTGGGGTTTTACACGCATGTCTGACTGGTAGGAGACCCCTGGGAAAACCCAAGACAGGCTAGACTCGAGAGACTATCTCTTGGCTGACCTGGGAATGCCTTGGGATTCCCCCAGAAGCTCTGGAAGAGGTGGCAGTGGAAAGAGATGCCTGGGCGTCCCTGCTCCCTGTTAGCAACCCAACTCCGGAACAAGTGGAAAAGGATGGATGGATGGAACAGTCATGGAAAATAACCATTAAATTCAAGAAAATGTAAAGGCTTATCAACAGACATTCTTGAGAACCATTATTATAATGGAGTCAGTCTATTTCTAGTCCAAAAAGTTATCTTCAACAAGAATTATATTAATTGTTTATGACCTTTTCACAGAACCCAACTTTATAATGATATTTAGGAAAAAAGGCATCTCTGTCTACGTGAAGACTTTAGTGTGTGTTACACAACCCCCAGTATTCGTGCCACCCACCAGCGACAGGGCATGATAACTCGACAGGCTACCTGGCACCCTCTGTAGTTGTAAGGCCAAGGCCAGTAGCCACGTATAGGTTCGCACACTCGCTGACAGTGAGTGTAGCTGCGCTGGCATTCAGAGCAGCAGATTCCCTGGCGGTCCAGCATGCTGTCAAAGGTCATGGCGCTCTCCTCTTGGGCCTCTCCGCCGCGCTGCGTGTACAGAAAGCACATATTTTTTCACAAGAGCAACAACTTTTCTCATCCTGATCATCGTTTAAATCCATATACATATTTGCAATTCAGACGGCTTTAAAATCTTCCCATCCTCTCAAGGATGCGATTTGTTGGAGGCAACATGAATTTTTATGAGCGGTGGGAGTTTTCACATCAGTTCATAAGTTCGTCAAGTTGAAATGGTAGCTTTTAATAGAGTGACCCATAATTAAAGCTGCCAGAATGACACCTTCACCGAAGCATGTGTGAACCACCCACAGCTGATCCAGGTTAACACAGTTCCAGTCTGTGCATTTTTATTCCCGTGAACATACATTTTTTAACAAGGCACGCATCTTCAGACTGCTGTGATGAAGTTATTTGTGGGTGTAACGAAAACACAATCCTGATTCAAAAATATGGCTCTGAGGGTTGCTTCAGGAAACAGTATGTGATAGTTATTAAAAACAAATCACCATCTCTGAAGTCCCGTTCTTCAGAAAGAGGGTTGTTGATGAAGTTTCTACTCACATGATAGGGGTTTTCGGGATTGTACGCTGACCCCGCGGCCGAGACTTCCTCTTCTCCATCCATAACTCTGGATGCCTCCCGCTCTGCTCGACGCACCAGGTCTCTCTCCTCAGCATCCACCTTGATCTCTTCTGTGTCTAAGTGCCGTTTGGCTTGCTGAGCGTCTCTCTTTCTCCTCGCCCCATCTGTTACGGCATCCACAGGAGGCGAGAGTACTGGGTCAACATTCACTAGATGCCATACATGTCCTCAGAGCTCAATCCTACATAGCTGGAGCTGTCTCGGATGTCTTGAATTATTTATTCTGCATCAGTGATATCAAGCAGTGTTGCACATTTCAAGTTCATTCTTTTTTTTTTCCCCATACAAGATTTTGTTAGTCTTTTGTCTCCCCCCTGCTGTTAAACTAAATTTAGTGTGCGTTCAAGATGTTTGAATGTTTCACCAACTTCTGAGGATGTACATTTCACAAGTGTGTCAGCAGATAAGGAGCGCAATCACAGCTATGAGTTTAATAAGTTGAAGAAAAAAGGAAAGTAGTTCACTAAGAATAGACCGTGGTGAGTTTAGCATTTATGCTTTCAAAGATTAGAAAATGAAACGTCTAGCATTCCTTGAAGAACAGCACATTGTCCACTGCTTTTCATGCCAGTTTTAAACTAACATAATAAGTTGAAGCAATATTTGTTTTTGATCAAAATGTGAAAATAATGTCATGCACAATTTCATGCCATATCGTGAGATCACACATAATCTGTTAGTGCTCAGAGTATGCATTGGAAATTACAGTAGTCCCTCGTTACTTCGCAGTTCGATTTTTCGCAGACTCGCTCTTTCACGGTTTTTCAAAGTAAGATTTTACACGAGAAAAATAAATACTGTAATTATATAAATTGTACACAACACACGATTGTCACCTTTAATATTACTCATGTGATTGGGACGGTACCGCATGCTGTACAATAAAAAGTTGACAAAAGAATACTTTGGACAGGTGCCGCCATTTTGTAGTTTTCTCTCAATAAGCCTTCCCAGAAGCCCCACCGCCTTCTGCTGAAATGGAGGGAAAGTTTTGATCTGATCCGAAAAAGTTCGGTGCTTAGTCATAGTGACTTTGGCGTCCAGCAGATGCAGAGAGCCGCATGGAACCAACTGGGAACTGGACCTCCACACTCATCTGTAAATCTGAGAGGTGCCCACCAGCCCATGATGACTTCCGAGCAGGGAGGCACCGCCCGGAGTTCCGGCGTTCTCTCCGGAGCCCACTGGGACTTTTTCATCCTTATTTGGACTTGATTGGTACCACATGCTACCCATCCAAAAGCTCGGCTCCTTCCAAAAGCATTTTAGTTCTCAAGGGCTTCAGAGAGCTGACCAGAACCAGACCAAAACCGGCAGGGTAGGTCTGCTCTACTGGAACAAATCCATTGCAGAAACAGTGGCTTGGTTCCAGTCCAGCAGTCCTACCATGCTGTACTGGAAATGAGCTGCTGTTTCTACAGAGCTGGTGAGTAAAATTTAATAGCTACGTATAAGTATGTTGTTAAAATTCTGTATGTTTAAAAACTAGAATGTTTAGAATATTGCAGAAGTGTAGGGAGGGTT
>JARVGV010000280.1:20978004-20988846 GCA_031762435.1 Hypsolebias longignatus | reverse complement strand
CTGTCTGTCTGTCTGTCTGTCTATCTGTCTGTCTGTCTGTCTTTCTGTCTGTCCATCAGTCTGTCTGTCTATGTGTCTGTCTGTCTGTCTGTCTGTCTGTCCATCAGTCTGTCTGTCTGTCTGTCTGTCTGTCTGTCTGTCTGTCTGTCTGTCTGTCTGTCTGTCTGTCCATCAGTCTGTCTGTCTTGTCTGTCTGTCTGTCTGTCTGTCTTGTCTGTCTGTCTGTCTGTCTGTCCATCAGTCTGTCTGTCTGTCTGTCTGAGCACAGTCCTGCTCCACCAAACAGAGTCTAGTTTTCTTCCTGTCTGTGTGACTGTCTTCTCCTCCTCCTCCAGCAGCTCAGCAGTGACTCTAAGCAGCTGCTAATCGTCTAATCAGCTGCTGCTGCTGATGAACCGAGCTCATGGTTACACCAGCCGTCCTTCTCCTCTCCTGCTGCTTCTCACAGACTCCCTCCACGCAGACGTTTGAGTCCATCCTTCTCTGAGTTTAACGTCACTTCTGAGCAGAGGACGTGATGTTTCTCCAAATGCTCTGAAGTACGAGTTTTACAGCGCTGCGCAGCAGGTGTGCTGCTTAACATCAGCTTCCTGTCTGTCTTCCTGTCTGTCTTCCTGTCTGTCTGCTCAGGTTTTCTCTCAGTAACGTTTCAGACACAGCCAAGGTAAAAGAATGAACATGATCTGCTTCAACACAGGAACTGATCTGAACAAACTCAACGTTTCACCACATCGCTCAGAGACAACCGGAGGTGTGGGCGTAGTCGGGACGTTAATTTAGATTTCTCTTCTTCCCCAGGAAGCAGCGAGGTGTGGGTGGATGAAGGCTCCAGAGCTCGTGGCCGGAGCCTTCGTCCCACTCTGGTGGTGGTGCAGGGACAAACACCAGCTTTAGGCGAAATGAAGCTGTTTTGACCATGAAAGTGCATTTATTAAGGTTCAACTGAGACACACCTCTGCTATAATGTCAAGCAAACAAATAATTGTTTTAAAGTGTTAAGCTTGTTAAATTCTTGTTAAAGTCCTCCCGTGCACGCTGCCACGGCCACCATTTGGCAGCCAATCAATTTTTGGCACAACACCGGCCCAAATTTCTAGGTTGTCAGCAGTGACGTGTAAAAGATGTGACTTATACGACAAAGTGACATATTTATGTTTTTTCCCCACTTTATTAGAATTTTTGGACTGATGCGACTTGTACGCCGGAAAGTACGGTATTCCCATCCATCTCCTTCTGGTCAGGAAACAAAGAATCAGTTTATATAAAATCACAAATAAAGTGACCAGATGTAATGAGGTTGGAAATATCGGACTGGAGTCCCCCCACCTGCTCGGCACCGGGCCAGAACAGAGGGTAACTCATGGAGACAGGTGGAGAACGCCATGAATGTTCTGTTGTGATCAGACATCACGAGCACTTCTCCTCTTCAGCCGAATCCCAGAAAGAACCAGACGGAGAGGACCAAGAGGAGACGGGTGATCTTCTTAAAGAGAGCAGACCAGAGTTGGTTGAGATATTTAGGTGGATGTTTTAGCTGAAATTCATCTCACAGTTTCCTTCTCTCTGTCTCTTCTGGGTCCTGACGCTGAAAAGCAAAGCACAAAATCATCTGATGGTTGCTCAAACACAAGGAGCTCATTCTTCTGAGTTCTGGAACCTGTGCAGATGAAGATGGCTGCAGAAAGAGTTCTAAATGTTTGAAGAATTATACAAGAAAATAAAAAAGCTCACTGGTTTTATTTTATTAGATTTAGATTAAAACAAAAAGATCTCATCCTGAGTAGGTAGAATATTTCATTTCTCAAATTCTTTAAAAAAAAATTATTTTTGGGACGTCCAAGGGTTTTTCTGAGCAACTGCTTCTCCAACTATTCAGTTTTCGTGTCTTTTTTTTTTTTTTTTTTTTTTTTGCATATCAATAGCCTCGATCAAAATGTTTCAAATGCAAATTTCCACTTCTGTGTGAGAACCGCTGTGATAAACGGCTCAGAGCTTTGATGAAATCAGGCTCTTTGTCGGCTGCAACACGTCATCAAACACAGGTAAAAGCTTCTGGCAGGACCTACAGCTGGTTTTTAATGGGGAGCTGTTAAAAGCTCCTTAATCTTTACCTTTGAAGGTTCTGTGGCCACATCAGTGCAAATAGCTCTTGTGCAGACAATACATAAGGAACGGTCAATCTGTCAGAATAAAGGCATATATGGCCTCATGCTAGTACAGTAATATTGAGCTTGATGGTTGTAATATTAAGAGTAAAACAGAGGGTGGATTGATGCATTTTGTAATAGTTAGCACAGTTAACATTAAGCACTGCGCTCCTAGACAGAAGCACACAGCCACAGACACAGGGCCTACCGAAGGTTTTCATTGTTTATGTTTGAATATTCAAGTCTAATTCGTGTGGTTTCACATGTTCAGACACGTTTACAACAGTTCATGTAAAGCCTTTTATGCTGACATTGACATCAACTCGGAAGTCATTCATTGTTTTATTAGAAGTAGTGAAATGTTGCTAGTTGAATCAGTTCAAAAGTAGTGTTGGTGGCCATCTTGGATTTTTGATTTTCATCCAGCATTTGATGGGAAACATTGTCGGTTATCATCACAACAACTTTCAGCTCAGTATGACTAAAATTGGCTGATTTAAAGTATTTTTCCTTTCTTGCTACGGTGGACAACTTTTTATGATTTTCAGTCAGTCTATTAGGGATCGTTGCCAGCTACCAATACGCCAAATTTCAGCTGAATAGCTCTAAAAATGGCAGAGTTATCCTAGTTTTTCTATTAAACAACTGAATAGTAGCAAAAGAAATGTAGAAAGAAGCTTGAATTTCCAAAAGGAAGTGGAGGGTGCTTCGTTGTGCCCACTAAGGCTGAAGAAAGGTGTAAATTAGCACAATAAAGTTGAAATTATCTGACACAAGCTGAAATTTGGCAAAAAACGCTAAATAGTAGATAAAACAAGCAGAAAGGAACTTAAATTACTAGAAGGAAGTTGGGGGAGCATGTTTTCACTGATTTAGGCTGAAAAAAGTTTTAATGCAAAAAAATGTGAAATTAGCTGATATAGATTAAATTAGCATAAAAACAGCTAAATGCTAGCTGAAATGGTAGAAACAGCTGAAACATCCAGAAATGAGCTGAAAGGAGCAGAACAAGCATAAATTTACATAAATAAGTTTTGAAGAAGCACAAAAATGTTGGCTTTAGCAGAATGAAGCTGAAAGGACCACAAAACAGCTGAAAAACAGCTGAAATTAGCTGAATCTTGATTACATTTTTGTACAAGGAAGCTGAAAGAACCATAACCAGGTCTAAATGTGAAAGTATTAATAATACAAGGTTGTGAACTATCAAAATATCATCTAACAATCAATATGCATCACAGTGTTTGTCACCAGTATGAGGTGCCGTTTGTAAAGTTACACAGTCAAAATTAACAGCAATATTTTAGTTTATATAGCCTTTAAGAAGATTTTTTTTTTTCAAATTCTTATTTTCACCATGTTTTTCATACATTTATAAATGTCATGGTTCCAAATTAAATATTTAATTTGCAAATTGAATATTTAGTTTACAAACTAAATACAGTACTTAACTTGCAAGTTAAATATTTATGTCTGACCTAAATATTTTGTTAGCAAATTAGAAATGTTTAGTTTGGAAAATAAATATTTATGTCTGAGCTAAATATTTAGTTAGCAAATTAAATATTTGTTCAGGAATTAAATGTTTAGTTTGGAAATTAAATATTTAGCTTGGCCAATAAATATTTAGTTTGTAAATTAAAGGTTTAGTTTTGAAAATAAATATTGATCTTGGAAATTACAAATTTAAATTACACCTAAATGTTTAATTCACAAACTTAACATTTAACTTGCAAGTTAAATATTTAGTTTGTAAATTAAACATTTAGCTTGTAATCTAAATATTTAGTGTGGAGCTAAATATTTAGATTACAAACCAAATTTTTAACTTGCAAGTTAAGTATTTAATTTACAAACTAAATATTTAGCTTATAAACTAAGTATTTAGTAAGTGAGCTATGACATTTATAAATGTATGAATAACTTTGTGAAAATATGATAGAAAAAATAAACTACTTTTTTTTATGAAAGGCTAATATTGCTGATATTTGACTGCATAACTTTACAAATGGCACCCCATACACCAGGGTCGCGGTTTGCTTTAATCTGTCCATTTCTCACACTCTAACACACAGTGACCCACAAAATACACACCACCAGTTCCTCCAGTGCAGCTGGTTACAAAACCAACTTTATTCTGAGTCAGCGCTGCCACAGTCAAACTGGTGTTTAAATCTCTTTCATAAACTCCAGTCTGTTTTTCCCATCTGGTGGCATAGAAACAGAAATGGCAGCAGAGGCCCACATGTACCGTGCAGTTACCTTAACGTCGCTTCTTGTTCAGGAGGCAGAGAAAGAGGAACAGGTAGGACGCAAACAGGAAGAGATGTTTGGAAAAATGTAAAATAAAAACAGCTGAAACTCCACGTCTGACGTTGGATTCTGGTGCACTCACCTTTATGTCACTTCCTATTTAGCTCAGGAAGGTTTTGACGTATCGCCATAACAGGTCAGTGACCATGAACAAACGGACATCTCCTTATTCATGGAGCTGCAGGTAGGTGGATCTTGGAGACAGCAGAGCTGAGCTCAGTGTGACGCTGCGCCTCCTTTACTGTAAGTTTATATGTGAAGCTTCAGGACGAGCCACACCTTTAAAATAGAGGCTGCAGCAGAACATGATGCACGTGGGCAGAAGTGCACAAATCTGTCGCTGTAAACAACTGAGAGAGTTGCTCCAAAGAAAACATACATGTTGATCTTCGTTTTTGGTCTTTCCTCCTGTAGAACGTTCACCTGGACCTGTTTGTTTCTACTTCCTGTCCTCTCAAACCCAGCCGGTTGAAGCAGATGGTCGCTCATCCTGGGTCCGGTTCTGCTGGAGGTTTCTTCCTGTTAAAAGGGAGTTTTTCCTTTCCACTGTCTCCTTTGTGCTCGCTCAGGATGGGAGACTGTGACAAAGTGAAGATTCAACGAGTCTGCTGATTTCCTTCCTTAGATAGATAATTTTTACTAATTGGTTTTTGTATATGTGCACATGTTTTTGTTCAGTGCCCTGAGACAACTTCTGTTGTGATTTGGCACCATATAAATAAACTGAATTAAAATTTAATTGAAATTGAATGGATCATTAAAAAAAAAATAAAAAATCTGTCCAGTTTTTCATAAAATATTTGTCCAACAGACGTTTTACTCTAACTGAGGCAAACATAATAGTCATTGCTATTTCATTATTAAAATATTCCAGTATTACACATTGCCTTTTGTAATGTTTTGTGCAACAACAACCCCAAGAAAACATTTACTTTCAAAGTGGTCCAACCAATCAGCTTGAAGTGGTTCTATCTCAATAGAAACACTTCAACTTTGTGGCAATGGCAGGTTGTTTTTGATTAAGGAGAACACTCTGACATGGCTGTTGCAGCACAATTTGCACAAATGCAGCATATTCCTTCTGAAGAGCAGTTGTTTTGTTTTTGCAGCACTGCTGTGCACAACATTCAGTTATCAGTCGGTGGTGAAATCATCCACAAGAATGACATCACCCAAAATTAAATTCACCTTCAAATAAACCGTTATTCCTTCTGGTGTAATACTGGGTTATTTTCCTCAGCAATCACGTGAGCAAGTATAATCATCTTGCGTCATTTGTTTAGTTGGGCTGTATTTATTTACTTTGAAGATATTTGTTGAAATACAACTCAGTTTTAGGCTGTATTTATCCAGAAATGCATTAAAAAAAAAAAAACCAAACTGTCAAGCGCCACAGTAACATACATTTTTTATATTGTTGCTGCAGATTTCCTTAAGTTGTTTGCCGGTGTGTCAGCAGGAATGGGAGCTTGCACTTTAACTGTAGTCAGACTCGTAAGTTTCATTATTCTCGGCTCCCGTTCATTGGAACGACATGCTAGAAGACTGCACCGACTTGAAACACAGCACGCACACAGAGGAAAAGCATCTTCTTAATTAAGACTTTTCTGATTTTCGAGTCGTGCGGTCAAGGATTCTTGCTCTTTGTTACAACGTAAAAAGAAGAAAAATATCAAGAAAAAGCGTTTCAGATGTGCTGTTCTGCTGTTGCTTGGAAACAAGATTAAATTACATTTTTTGGGATAATTGGTAAGCTGGGAGGCAATCACAGAAGGTGAGGGGATGCTTTGACCTTTGAAAAATATGCAATTGTAAGAGAACTTGAACAGCAGTGCCATATTTGCATGCAAATTGAGGCGGCACAGTAACCACAGTGTGTACAATGAGAAGACAATGAGATCGGTGTGGGCTTGCTATCAGTTTAACTGTGCTGGCTTGAAAACTTCATTTTATTTACTGCTGCTTATAAGCCTCTGAGGCAAATAAAATGCATGCAGTTGGGTAATTGAGGTTATTCTAAATGCTTTATGGATATTCCCCGAGGACCGAATGTATTGCGAGAGTTTGCATGAGTCTTTCTTAAAGAGCAACCCTGTGTTGATTCAAACTTTTTATTTCATTTGTGCAACATTGTGATAAAATCTACCACAAACATCTTTCATACTGATTGTTTCCACAGCCCAAATAAATAAATATAATTAAATAAACAATAATAATAAAATAAAAAGGTGGTGTTTTTTTTTTTTTGTCCTTCGGTCATGTTCTAAAATAATAACACATGCTTTTAAAAATCCATAATAAAAATCTTTTTTTTTTTTTTTTTACATTGAACTCTTATGAAAAATATATTATCCATGTAGAAAATCTTGCATATTACACATAAAACAGCAAACAGTCTTAAATTAGGCAAAACAAAAAAATGCACGCAACACTACAAAAAAACACTGCAACAATCCAGCACAGAGTCAGTTTGGATTAAAGAACTGTACATTTCAAGGACTGAATGTCTTTTAATTACAGTTTGAGTTTTTTTTTTTGTTTTGTTTGTTTGTTTGTTTTGTATTTCTACGAGTTTGTGTACTCTGGGATGGATATTTCATCTGTTTCCTGTATCCTGGCTGGCGTTGGTGGACCAACAAGGATGTAATCAAACTCCTGGTGTTGAACTTGTTCATACACGCTCTGCAGACCACCAGTTTTGGGTAGGTGAGCCGGGTAGTAGTTTTCTCTTCTGGCATCACGAGGAAGGGTTGCGGTTTTGGAGAACGTCGACAGGTGAGGTCCACAGGCCAGGCTCGTGTTGGGTCTTGCAGCCGAGGGGCTCCAGCATCGGTCAGAGTGTCCCAGCACCTTGCACTCGCTCGTACATGCCCAGAGACCTGAGGGACAACAGCAGGGGTTTCAGGGTGTGATATAAACTGGATGTTTGATGATATAAATATGAAAATATAATAATATAGACTACTGAACTCAGGTCACTAAAGTAATCACAATAGCAAATAGACATCTACAGCCATTCCTAAATGGTATATAAAGTCTATAAACTGCATGTAAATTATGTACTCCTATAATGTTGTGGAGAAATTAAACATAATTTACTTCAAAGTTGCATGGTGCACTGTGCAATTTTGAATGATATTCAAGTTTTTACATTCTTATTATAAATCATCCTAAGATAAACAAGTCAAAAATGTGTGTTGTTCAAATGATTCTCATTATAAACTTTTTTTTGTTTGTTTGTTTTGTTTGAATGAAACAGTCTCAGTGGTTATTGTTAAAGTTTCGTGTTGCTTACTGTTCATTGGTGGCGACTCTTTCTTGTGGACATCTCCACTGATGTCAGAGTCGCTGTCGTTGAAGTCGCTGTCCCCCTTTCCACTGTCCTTGCCACTGATTTGAGGATCTCTTGCTGAGATAGTTGTGAATGAATTGCCCTTCCATATTGTTATAGGCCTCACAGTCTCCTTCCCATATCCTGGCAGCGTGGAGTAACCCTGTAAAGACACAAACCACATGTTTTAGTAAAAGAAACTCATGAAAAGATATCAGTGTTCACAAAATTTTAAATGTGTAAGAAAATACCTTTAATTTCCCCTCCATGGTCCTGCTGTTTGATTCGAACATGCCTGCTGTCTGCCTACTGTCCTCACAGCTCGTCTCTGTTGTGGTGCTGCCGGCCACTGGCAGACCCTCAGGAAATGGGTGGACATCAAATGTTTTGCCTTTGTGGTTGGCAATCATTGAATCAGTCTGACCGCTTTCCACTTTCTCCACATCCGGCATGTCCACTTTGTTATCAAACCCCCCTTCTCTGGTCTCCTTTTTCCTGCGGCTACAAATGGTAGTGATGAGGATGATGGCCAGCAGGAGGACGGAGCAGCTCCCTGCCAAGACGATAATTATGGCGATGGACATGTCCCACTCAAAGACCTCCTCGTTGTCATTTTGAGCCAGCGAGGGCAAGCTCGGCAGAGTCCCTTCGATGAAGCTGAAAACGATCATGGCTGAGGAGGTCAGAGAGGGGGATCCGTTGTCGCTGACTGCCACTGTTACTTTGACATTGTCTGAGATGTCGTATGTCAGCTGTCGACTCACGAGCACCTTCCCCGTGTCCTTGTTGATGGAGAAGCCCAGGTGCCCACCCTCTGTGATTTTAAAGGACAGCTGTGCATTCACGCCCTCATCAGCATCCGTGGCCCGTATCTGGGTGACCACGTAACCCGCAGGAGCATCTTTGGGCAGGAAAATCTCGGCAGAGCCCTTGTAGAGCGGGGGCTTGATGATATAAGGCTGGTTGTCATTCTGATCAACTATTTTTAACCTGATGATGGCTGTGCTCTGCAGCTGTGGCGATCCGCCATCACTGGCCTGGATGTGCACGTCCAGCTGTTTCATCACTTCATAATTAAAGCTTCTCAGCGCATATATGGAGCCAGACACTGAGTTCAGGGACACAAATGTGTTCACTGGGGACCCCATGACGACACTGTCCAGGAGTCTGTAGGTGATTTTCCCATTGTTGCCCAGATCTGCATCACTGGCTTCCACTGTGGTGATGTATGCGCCTGGGGCGTTGTTCTCCACCACTGAAACTTCATACACGCCTTTAGCAAAGTGGGGGGCGTTGTCGTTCTCGTCGCTGAGTCTAATAGTGAACTGGGAGATCTTTCTCAACGGGGGGGACCCAAAATCCTCGGCCATGACAGTCAGGTTGTATTCACTGATGCGCTCCCGGTCGAGAGCGGCTGCTGTCACGATCATGTAGCTGTCCTCGTGAGCCTGGCGGAGTTTGAAGTGGTCGTGGCCGTACAAGGTGCAGTGGATCTGGCTGTTGATGCCCGAGTCTCTGTCCAGGGTGCTGATCAGCGCCACCAGGCTGTCCTTCTCCGCCGCCTCGCTGACGTGCGCGACACCTGTTCCAACCGAGGTCATCGGGGTGATGCTGATTTCCGGGGCATTGTCGTTAACGTCCGTGACGTGGATGACGATTTTGCACGCGGAGGGGGTCGGGTTCGCTCCCAGATCTGTCGCCTGCACGTCCAGCTCGTAGGTGCTTTTGTCCTCGAAGTCCACGGGGCTCCTGAGAGTCAGGCGGCCCGATTTGTGATCCACTTGGAAAAGTTCTCGGATCTCGTGGGAGACCTGCTTCCCGAACCCGTAGACCACTTCTCCGTTCAGACCCTCGTCGGCATCGACCGCGTTCAGGTCCAGGATGACGGCGCCAGCAGGCGCGTCCTCCGGCAAACTGACGGAGAAGCTCTTCTTGTCAAACACAGGACTGTTGTCGTTAAAGTCCGTCACTTTGATCGTTATTTTTGTTGAGCCCGATCTGTGCGGGTTCCCCCCGTCTGTGGCGACCAGGTCCACATTATAAGAGGACTGGGTCTCCCGGTCCAACTCCTTCATCAGGACCAGCTCCGCATATTTAACCCCATCCGCTCTCAGGAGCACATCGATGGTGAAATGACTGTTGACAGAAATCTGATAACTCTGGATGTAATTGGACCCGACGTCTGCGTCCGCCGCCGGGTCCAGCGGGATCCGGGACCCCAGCGCTGCGTTCTCGGAGATCTCCACCACAGACTCCCTGCTCGGAAACTCCGGAGAGTTGTCGTTGATGTCCTTCACTTCCACCTCGACGTGGATGAGCTTGTAGCGGTCTTTGGAGAAATTAACCACGTCAAAAGTGATCAGGCACTGCGGGGTGTGCCTGCAGATCCGCTCCCGGTCTATCCTCTCCCCCACAGACAGCTGCCCGTCGCTCTCCCGCACCCTGATGAACGAGTCGTTAAATTGTTTCATCATTCTGAAGTTGGTCTTGGAGGCGTGAGACAGACTCAAGGACATGTCCTTGGCGAGGTTCCCGATCACAGTGCCCGGCGCGTCCTCCTCTCTGGTCTGGTACCTGACGGTGTTCCCCTCGCTGAGAGCCCAGGGAGTAAACAAAAGGTGATGGAGGGACAAAATCACAAGCCAGCGGTGCCAACAAGTTCTGCACGCGCCTCGTATCATCTTGGTGGTTTTGATATGTCCCTCAGTGAGCAGCCTCGTCGTGCGCTGAGAGCGGGTCACATCTGGAGCCAGCTCCGCGCGCAGCGTTAACAGCAGGGAAGTGAAAGTTAGTCCTTTTTTACGCGCAGCCAGCCAGACAGAGCCGCTCGTCGCCTCGCCTTCAACACAGCTCCAAACTCTGCAGAGGAGGGGGTTTATACAGCGCCTCATGCTAATGAGACCAAGTGTGACCAATCCCTCGCTTTAGAATTAAAAATACACCCGAGCTCCAAGGAAAGACTTTTCTTTCCTTACTTCTTTCTTTCTTTCTTTCTTTCTTTCTTTCTTTCTTTCTTTCTTTCTTTCTTTCTTTCTTTCTTTCTTTCTTTCT
>JARVGV010000280.1:20928397-20946379 GCA_031762435.1 Hypsolebias longignatus | reverse complement strand
TAAGAATCGATTCTTGAGCGTAACGTTCTGGAATCGATAGAATCGATATTTTAATATCGATCCGCACATCACTAGTTCATGGGATATTGTGGGTTTGACTGCAAAGGTTAATGCCAGCATTTTAGGTGCATCACTTACACAATGTGACCTAAAATGTGCACATGAGACAACTCTCTGTTACTACCACACTGACAATAATAATAAAAAATAGAGTTATAGTCATGTTTGTGGTTAGGGTCATTTGGCTATGATGACCATCTTAAATTGGGTTGATACTTTTTAACTGAGTTTTTCAACTGATATGAGATGGGTATTGATATGACACAATGTAAAGTTTGATTTCTCTGTAGATAAACTGAAACCCAAGAATACTCAAGAGACTAAACTAAGGAATTTAATAATAAAATTGTTTACATTATGTGCAATATTTACAAGGGTGACTTGGAAGTAAGTGCATGAGCATCACTGGAAGCAGGATGTTGATGGTTTGGGTTTTAATTAATGCAGAGGATCTTCTGGAAGGTTTGCATATTTCGTGGAGGAGGCGTCTTCAGGTTGTACGTTTTCCGGCTTGGAGAGGAGGGTGAGATTCCAGGAACGTGAGTATGGTAGAAGAGATTCACAGGTGGTGGTGGGTCAAACCAGGATGATGAGTATAGGGATCTTTCCTGTACGTCTGTATGAAGAGGGTTGGTTTGGTCTAAAGCAAACATCGTGGAGGACAAAGACACATTTCAAGATTGAAGAGCACAAGGAACAGATTCTCATCTGCGAGGAGTACAAGGAAAACAAAGTTAATTCACAATATCCTAATTTGCACTAGGCACTCTGGCCTCTCATTGATTACCATTAGATCTCAGCATTGTCCTTTAGCTGCTTTTATTCTTAAATACAGCAAGGCGGCTCATTAAGGGAATGAGCCACAGCTAAGGAGAAGAGAACTTCTCCCAGACACTCAGGAGCTGCAAAAAGATGACACAAAAAGTTTTGGTTTTAGCTATTCCTTTTTCTGTAGTGCTTTAGACCGTGAAGTATTCATTTTACTTATACTGTATATGTAAAATAAAAATAATTACAGTAGTTCATTCAATCACTCAATAATTGTTTTGGATCCAAATGATTCAGGTGCAACTCAGTCAAATCAAATCAGATTCTGACAAATCCAGCTGCATACAGCACAGTTTTATTCAATAAAATTACAATTTAAAATGTTCAAAATATTATCATTATAAATCAAACATCTGCAGCACCCTACCAGTTGTAGTATAATTCTTAGTATGAATATGACATGGAAGGTGTTTAACAGAGAGATGAACAAACATTAAATATGAAGTAATGGACACAATCAATATAATGCTGCAGTAACAGCAATAAAACACTTGAGAGTTTGATGTATCATTCCCTGTCTCTCCATCCAGACAGTAATCAGTGGTTCAAAGTCTGAAATGTTTAACGAATGGGACATCAATTCCCATCACAAGTCTGCAAGCTCATCAGGCAGGTGTCATCATCCAGCAGCCTCCTAATCAAGATGATTTTCAGCTGAGTGACTAGAAATATGTTTCTTTAGTTTGTCGCACAACAAAGAAGAAACAAACAAAACTAAGAGCCACAACGTCCTCTTCAGCATTTAAATTTTTATTTGAGAATTAAATAAACTGTATAAAACTTGAGAAATAAGTGAGGTAGCGACTTATATTTTGGTGTTTGGCTGCATCTAGGTATGACAGGTCTTATCAAAAATTTAGTTGTCATGACCAAGATGGCCACCACAACAGGGAATGCTTATAATGTAAACTGATCGACCACCCCTATAACCTAAGGATATGCTTTCTGGTTTTTAAATTGCTCAAAGTAGCATTTCCTTAAATAATTTGGGTGGCTGAAAATTGATCTATGGGGTCAAGGCCACCATTGGCCACCCCTGGCTCTCCCATTGCCCCGAATTGTGGATAAAATTGCTCCCTCTCCTCAACAGGATCCATCCCTCGGGGCCACCTTGGACAAAAAATAGATGAATTAAAAATGAAAATAAAAACAATACCTTATCTTTAGTCATATCAAGGTCAAGGTCAAGGTCCATTATTGTCATTTGCATCGCATGTGGTACATGTGGTGGAACAAAACTGTGTAAACAAGGTCCCATTTACATCCAACAAAGGTCTAAATTGTTAAAAAAAAACATTAAAAAACAATAATAAGATCTAAGATATGAACTAATACACTAAACACTTAGTGCAAAAACAATATGCCGAACTACAGCAGCACAAACATGAGTCTGTGTGAGCAGATGAGTACGAATGAATACAGCAGCATGAAATAAATCAGCAGCATGAAATAAATCAGCAGCATGGATAATCAGCAGCACATATCAACAATCAAATGGCATTAAAGTGATTTTTTTTATTTTATTTTATTTTATATACACCATGTAACTCCTGCCCACTTAAATACTGTATCTTGCACCAGATTATTAAGGTTTACTTGCATTCATTGTTCACTTCCAGTCCTTAAAAACCCTTTTATAGAAAACTAGAATCATTGACTGTTCTATTGGCTCAGCAATGGGGGGCATCGGCGTACAGCTTGTCCTGAATGAAATAACACACTCTCCTCTCGCTACACTTTTAACTAACTTATATTTTGTTGTTTTTATTGTAACAAACTGACTGAGTGAAGAAGTCAGCTCAAACTATTTTAATTTCTGAGACAAAATGTTCCCTCTACTCAATAAGTTTTTCTTTTGAAAAATAAGCTATGATGAAAAAGAAAAAAAAAAAAAACACTGCCTTATAATAAAAATAGTTTCAACTGTATGCTTATATAAAAGATTTAATGGTTATAACGTGGTACAACTGGTCTGGCCTGCAGCCAAAATATTCTAAGTGGGATAAAATTAGAGTTCATGTACATCTTAGCTGTTTCTGCTGACATTTGCTTGCAAACCAAAAAATGGAAATTTTAAATTTAAACTTGTTAGAAGGAAATAAAGTAAAATAGAACTAAAAAAATACTGCACTTATATTCAAATACAACTTGTAGCCTCTCCCTTGACATAAAAATGCATTGCTCTACAGTTGTATTATTTGACTTGGAGGAAAACATATTTCGTAATATAAACACATTAAGATGCAAACAGCCCTGCTTTAATAACACAAACCAAGGAGTTTGTATGTTTATTTGCAATCTGTGTCAATGTTCAGATGGGTTGCAGAATAACGTGCTGACATTTGAATATTATAGTTTGAATACAACGATGGAGGATCATTAATGGAATAAAAACCAATGGTTGAAGCACAAATCTTTTCAGAACACCAGTTGACAACTTCAGAAGATTTATGACTTTCTACACAAACTATATCTTGTCAAAAAACATTCATGTTAAGTGCATGTGAAGAAAACGTAAAGCTAGATAACCTACGTTAATCACAAAATATTTGTTTTCCCGTGCTAAATCCCTTTTTTCAGATCAAGAAAAAACAGCTCCAAAAACACCACCTCTATCAGGTATGGAGGACGGAATGTGACAAAATGAAATAAATACATAACATTTCATTATTAAATACGCCATTAAATCATTAAATATACAATTAAATTATTAAATATATTCCATCCTCTATAGATCGGAACTTAAAGTTGTGTATTGTATCACAACCGGCTGCCTCAGATTGGCCTGAAAACAATTCAAAATAAACTAAATTTAAAAAAAAAGTATTCAAGAGATGCAAAATCTAATCAGATTGTTTTATCAACCACTGACACAGCAGGTCAAACACTTTTTTAACTACGTGGCCTGCTTTCATGACAAGCGACTGATAAGAAACCAACACGTTTGTGCAAGCAGACGTCATTAACTCACAATGTGAAATTAATTTAAGAGTTGCAAAATCAATTAGGCTAATCTGCCCTTAACAGCAAACAAAGAAAGCAGCTGCGGAGCTGCAAGAGAATTTCTTAATCTTTGACAATTAATAACTAGGCCTCCACAAAGCACTCATTTGATTTTTGCTCTGGAGGACTTCAGATGTACACCAACACCATTCTTTATCCGGCCTTGTTCCTCTTATTTATTTATTTTAGTTTTAAGAGGCGCACAGGCCAGATTCATTTCTACGCGAGCTTGCAATTTTCTATTCAAAGAAGCCTTTGGAAATACCGAGCGTTCATAATGGAGCCAGGATCTGATTAACCTCCTAGAGCTTGGCAGCACAAAGGCAGGCTACCCTGAGACTCAGCCCTGTAATGGAGTCCGCTATCACCGAGCACACTCCAAACATTCTTCGCACCGCAGGACTCAGTGACCAGATTGGAATCCCCTAACTCCCCCTCTGCACTCGGCACACAGTGGGGAAACAAAACATCCTCTAAGCTGATACCCCTCAACATTAATCTATCTCTCTGCTCCACTTGCACACACACACACACACACACACACACACACACAAACACGCCACAGGCATCCCATTTAGCGCCTTTGTTACAGTTTTGCCTTCCTAACTGTGAACTCTCGGGAGTAAAAGCTGGAAAATAAGACAGCATTGTCTCCATGCAGAATCTTTATCTACTGCTACTTTAAGGTGCAAAACTGCCGTGTGTTGTAGTGTGTTTCAAGATAATGACTTTAAATTAGGTCTCTTGGTTGAAAAAAAATCTCATTAAACATTTAAACGTTTCCATACAGGGAACGGAATAACTTCTGTGCAGCATGATAAGGATCACTAAGCTAAAAAAGAGTCTTTCCTAATCTCCACACATAAGGTTTATATTAGCGTCACTGGGCTCCAGACTGTAGTTTATCCCACCTCAATGTTGCCATCTTCTGGCCCAGCAGTATTACGCAAGTTCGCCCCAGTCAGGATTTCTTGTGCCAAACATGCCAGAGGGAGTGATTACACCCCTCAGTGGCCAGTTGGCCCAACAGTTCTCCCCCAGTGACCAGCCCTGTAGGGACTGGACTGGTGAGGAGCCAGTGGTACGTTTAACAGCCAGCTATGGCTCAGCCCAAGTATCATCTGCAACTGCCAATGGGAAACCGCTCTCACTCATCAGATAATGGCTGAGAGGAAATTGCTTGGAGGAGCTGACATTCTGTGATGGCAACACTGAGATGTGGAATGTTTTCGAGGAGCAGGAGAGGGGACCTGGTCCTCGAAAAGGTGCAAATTAGCACTGATGCACGTACACACTGAGGCGCAAACACATGCAATCATCCGCAACAAGCGAGGAGGGTATGCTTTATCTTCTCTGCTTTGAATATTACGGTTGTTCAAAAGATAATAGATTTATTCACACCCTGGCCTACAGAGAAACATTTTTATTTACCTTTCTTGTTATATTAAAGGCCAGCAAGCCTGAGGAAATGTGCCCCCGTGCATGCGCTGCAGATGCTCCGAAATAATGAGATTCTCCCCCACAAACACTTTAGAGTGGCAGAGAAAATGAAAACAAAAATTTGGATTGGATGTGCCACATCAAATATGCGCCTGCAATCAGCATGCACGGATAATCACTTGGAGATGGATGTGCAAGGCTGCTGATCTTTTTGGGCCCTCAACCATGCAGCTCGTGGCACTGGAACTCGGAGCGAGACATAAACTAGTCATCATAATTGGGCTGAAATTCACAGTTGAGCCGAGAGAAAGTACAATGCTCACAGCAAGGCCCAACTTTACACAAAGAGGAGTTGATTTCAAATAAAAGCCACTTTGATTACACCCCATTTCTTATGTGCAACTAAAACTTGGTGTTAGGAAATGCTTCTCCGCGAGTAATTATGTCCAAAATCACCGAGGTGTTAAATGTCTCACAGCTTGTTGCTGCTTAAAATCATTTCTGGCAAATGTTGCTGCCTGTAGATGGCACTCTCAGCCCTGGTTTGAAGCCAAGCCTGCAGGGTGACTCCCCATTTTCAAATGACTGGCCTCAATTTCAGATCCTCTTTTGCTTTGTTTGTCATTACCATCCTTTGGCAGGTGTTTTCTTAGCAGTGAACAGACAGAAAATTGTCTTTTTCACTCTGTGCCTAAATTATAAGGACTGATGTCGTATGCAGCGGTGTGGCCTATACTTGTGCTCTTTACTTTACCTGTTCTTGTCTTCACATATGGTCAGCCCTAATTCTGAAATATACTCATGCATAGAAAAATACAGCTAGCAACTGTTGTTCCAATCGTTGTGAGGCAGCAGCCATTAGTTACTACACAGGAGGGAATGGCTGGAGCTGGTGGAAAGTGGAGGGGATAGAGAAACCTCAGCCAAACATGATTTGTCTCTGCATACTAATGCCTCTTTTGATCTGCTTTGGCTTTAGGAGGTTTAGACAACAAAAATCTGTCTTTCAAAATTTCTTAATAGACTCAGCCTTTTGTGGCCGGCACGAAGGAATCCTGGAAACACTTTTTTTTTAAATTTTCACTCTGCTTCCATATTAATGTTCTGGATTTGTTTAAAGCTTGTTGGGTCCGTTGAGATCTAATTACAAGAAAAGCCTTTTATTATTCATGCTTTGCCCTAATAGACTAATTAATTTATCGTGAAGTCGTGGGGATTTTCGCAGATAATCTCATGTTATGCATTTATTTCCATAAGTGATCTTTGTTTTACAAATATTTCTTTTTAAGTTGCCCCACACATGTCCTGAATTTGGCAGCTGTCTTACATGTTTTGGATAGCTCTTTGAACGACCCCATTTTTGGAGAAACTGAGTTTACCGGTAGTTCTGATTGGATTCATGAGCTCAATGCTAGTCCAAACAAAGTGAGACCAAAGTGAATTTCTGACGTCTTATGACAACTCCTGTCTCTAAAAATGTCATAGCGGTTCACACCAACATTATTTCACAAACTTTAGCACTGCTTCAGCTTCACAATATATATACTGTAGATATTTGTGAGTACAAGTATCAGCAGCAGCTAGCTGCTGAAACAGTTCAACCTGATAAACTTGTCAGAACTAATACAAAATAATAGCTGGAATAACCATGTGGTTCAAAACTAATGGCAACATAAAAGTTTATAAAACAGTGTTCATGTGAACGGATATAAAATCCTGAAGATTTGAGTTGCTTTACGAATAAAACGTCTGCATTGGATCTACTCAAACTAACTATTAGTGGCTAATCAATAGTTTCAGATTGAACTAGCTTCCAAAATTAAATTCTGCTGTCTTAAAATTATTCAAATTTTCAAACAGTTTAGACAAACCACCATTAATAAACTTTTACACCAGTTGTGTTACACTGTTGTTCTAGCAGAACTATTGTAATAAACCTGCTGGAAATTACCCAAGGCTGCAGCAGAAATGCTACAGCTTGCTGTTGCTGTCTCTCTTGCAAAACCCCAAAGAGTCAAATGGAAATAAATAAATAAATAAATAAACATCTAATATGAAGTTAGCAACAATGTGTGTTTGTATAAAAAAGGCTTTCCCAAAACGACTCTGACAATTTTGAGATTGTAGCAATTTGCAACATCCTGGTCCTAGCTGCATTTAGCATGCATTCACACCAGCCCTGTTGTCCTGAACCCTAGTCCATTTGTCCAAGAATTCTGGTTCATTTGGGGAGGTGTGAATGCACCATCCAACTCTGTCAGGGAACAAAAAGTCGAACTCTGGCCCGCCTAAAAACCTAGGTCTCAGTCCGGTAGAAAAAAACTTGAGCGCATTTCGAGTCCAGTGTGAATGCAACCAGACCGGACACCACTCCGCAAGCAGGAAGTGGACTACAGCGCAGGGCAAACGAACACACATTTCTCTTAGCTCACATGCTGTCAGCCACCTTGTGTGAAAAATAACATTCTCCATGGTCTTCTACCTCATCTTCTGCTCATGCTTAGTCCATTGTTGAAAAATGACAAAACAGAACTCCTAGATCCACTAAAACTTGACACCACTCTGTTCTTGTTTTTAATTTCCAGAAGAAGAAGAAGAAGTGTCTTCTTCAGAGGTTTTTGAGTTGTTTCTTTCAGTAGTTCTTGATGCAGCACCACCACAGGCGAGTGGGGGAACAGGTTAATTCAAACAGGTTTGCTCGACTGCACAGTGCAGGGTGAATGCAAACTGCACCAGCTCAAATATAAACAAAATGTTATGAATATTGGTCCCCAACCGAACCGAGTTATACTGGACTATCTGGAGTGAAAACAACCTTAGACTAGCCATGGGCTCATCAGTATTGGACTAAGGTCATGTTCACACCTGATAGGCTGGTAGACTCGGTTAGATTGGGGACCAAAATTAGGAACATTTGTTACATTTTCAACTAGTGCGGTTTGCATTCACACTGCACTGAGTCAATGGAGCCAACCATCAAATGGCTAAATCTATCTTTAAATAATTCAAGTTAGTGAAAGTGAGATTCTGTGGAATAGTTAGGAACAAATGACATCTTACCTGTTGTTAATAGCTGTTTGAACATTTCCAGTTTGGTAAAAAGAGTTTAGTTCTGAGTAAAGATTGATGAGTTAATAATTAGTCAGAGCAGAGCCAAGACCAACATGGATTCTTACAATTTTTAAACAACTTTTTATCTGAAAACATCATTACAGTTCATGTGGATATTATTTTATGTCATAAAAGTTGCATTACATGTTTATGTATAACACATTCTGTGATTTTTATTTGTCATTAAATCAAATTAATTTCTGCTAAGTTCCTGGCAAAAACCAATGCATGCATGTTCCTGTTTTTAGTACATCACCTTACAACCTAGCTTTTTTGTTTGTTTGTTTCATTTTTTTTAATGTCATGTTCTTTCACTTGTTCTTCTCAATTGTTACACATCCTTTAGGATTGTCTACTTTTGTCTGAATTTAGCAACTGCAGGGGATGACGAAAACTGTTGGTGCAACTTGGGCACTTCCTGCAACGACATCATAAGACCTGCTGGTTTAACCTTGCAATAAGAAACTGTTAGCAGCGTTCACCTAAACAGCTACAAATGCTTTTAACATTGATGGAGTTTTAAATTTTATTCCAAATAGCTGTCCATATTCCAAAAACGATTTAAATCAAGTAGGATATTTATCGTTCAGGTTTAAACTATGTCTCTAAGGCAACAGACGCTAAAGTGTTTAATGTCTTCCTAAAAGCTATTAAGTGGCATAGTGTGACAGAATGTTAGGTGTGATTAGAAACATTGTGTTAAACATTTGGCCAGCAGTAATCAGTTGGAAAGCTGTAAGGAAGGATGAGCTTCAGTCAAGGGGGGTTGGGGGGTTATCTCTGTCTGTGATGCCGCAGGAGGTGCCAAAAGCAACAGAAGACCACTAACCAGTCTGGATATTTGGCACCTTCACAGCTGCTGCTCACATGCTTCCATCCTCTTGTCTCACCGAGGGCCAGCACCAAGCACAGGATAATCTTGTTTTAACTGCCTCTCAGACAGCCCAAATGGCTGAGATTAAACGTTCCACATGACCCACATGGCCAGGCCACTGACATGTATACCTCGGGTTTATTAGTGCGCCTAAGGTTAAAGTGAGATGAAGAAACTGATAAGGAGCTGGCCTGAAATGGCTGGATAAAACTCATGGCAAAACGTCCCTGCCTATCTAAATTTAAGTACACCGTGTCATGAATACAAATCACTTGTGAATCCACTAAATAAAAAAAAAAAGGTCAATAGCGGGAGGGAAAATGTTTTATCTGTCTGACAGAAAACTTGATGCTGCTTAAACACACCGCTTGACAGCTGTTGTGTGGAAATTTCTGTCAAAATCTTCTTTTCTTGCTCATTAGAATATAAATTAAATGTTGATTTTTCATCCAGATCCAGACAGTATGATAACGCTCTAACATTTTATTGTTATTATCATTAATTCAGTACACAAACATAAAAAAAAAACATTGTCTGGATTTTTAAAAATGTAAAAAGTAATATTAAACAAATAAAACTTAATGTTAAGCTGAGTCACTGTTTAATGAAAACAGTGTTTAATTTAATGTTTTGCCAGTTGGGTTCTGCAAGACTTGAAGGCCTGTAAATTGTTGATTTTTCTTGCTTTATTACATTTTTTTTCCTGTTAAAATCCAATTCACAAACTTGTTTTTGTTATTTTCTGAACATTTGCTGATATAACATGAATTTTAGTAATGTATGAGGACATCTGAAAGTGCCTGTCCCATACCATCATACTATCACTAGGATGCTTCACAGATTATATTCATTCATTCATTCATCCTTTATTAAAACAGATAAATCACATTGAGCCTTGAAGACTCATTTACAAGTGAGACCTGTTTGGACAGACAATAAAAGTGGTGAAATATTTATATGCAATTTTAAAGCTTGAAAGTTATGTTTCCCTTCTTTTGATGACTTTGTTGCCATGATGACTACTATATACTAAATACTAAATAGTTTTCAAGGTAACTTTATCTGACTGACCTGTCCTGGGTTGTGTTATATTGGTGGTAATTTCTATTTATTATTGTTCCACACACTTATCTGGCTTTACACTGAGATAGTCTAAACTTTTCAGTAACCACTTCCAGCTGCATGGACATCAATAGCTCCTTTTTGAAGCCTTTGGACACATCAGTCTGGTCTCATGGGAACTGCTGTGACCATGGGGAGAAGAAGCACCAGAAATTATTTATTGTGGCTTTATTGTGGGTGAAACAAACTTCTGTTAAGGTTGATTCACAGACTGAAAATGTTCATTACTCTATGGTTTTTGGTCTTGTGGAACATTGGTGTTTTTTGTTTTTCAGTCACACTTTTGATTTTAGCTTTGTTTTCAGGCTGAGTTTGGTTGATTAGGACTGTTTACAACTATTTGTTGATGTTGTCACTAAAAAAAATAGTTTATGCTGGGATCAGAGTTGGGTAGAAGGTGACACATGGATTGTGTACCTTTATCAACTATTTTTTCAGTGAGTCTTAAAGTATCCCCAAAATTATGTTTATGCATCTTTACACATGTTATAAGTGTGTTGTAAAAATACATTATTTGTATAAATTAAAAAAGTCTATAACCTAAATAATTTGTTGACATTTAAAAGTCATTACTCATCAAATTTGTTATTGTTTTTTTTTTATTCACACACTTGAATCAACTTTAAAAAAAAATCAATATTTCTCAAGATTTACCAAACTGTAGGACATTTCTCTATGTTTAAATAAGTAAAGTTAAAATAAAATTTGCATGTATTTTATTTTGTTTCCTTCATTTAATTCTATCATCTGATTGAAACTAAATGTGGGGCACTGTCTACAAAAAAGCAGTTTATGTGAATATACACAGTTGATTATTTTTTAAGCACTTTATCTTTGTTTTCATACAAATGTGCCTTTTTTGGAGCCCCAAACAGGTAATTTGTGATAACAGGTTCTACAGTAAAAAATAAATAAATAAATAAAAATACCAACACAGACAGCAAAACACATCCATCCATCCATCCATCCATCCATCCATCCATCCATCCATCCATCCATCCATCCATCCATCCATCCATCCATCCATCATCTTCTGCTTGTCCTGAAGCTGGGTCACGGGGACAGCAGCGTGAGCAGGGAGGCCCAGACATCTCTTTCCACATCCACCTCAGCTCTTCTGAGAGTACGGTACCCCAAGGCATTTCCAGGCCAACCAAGAGACGTAGTCACTCCAGCATGTCCTAGGTCTTCCCTGGGGTCTCCTCCCAGTTGGACATGCCCGAACCACCTCAACTGGCTTATTTTGATTCGGAGGGGCAGCAGTTCTACTCTGAGTCTCTCCTGGATAACTAAACTTCTCACCCTATCTCTAAGGGAGAGTCCAGCTACCATGCAGAGGAAACCCATTCCATATTCAACCACCTGTATCTGCGATCGCATTCTTTCAGTCACTACCCAGAGTTTGTGACAATAGGTGAGGGTAGGAATGTGGACTGACTAATAAACAGAGAGCTTTGCCTTACAGCTCAGCTACCTATTCACCACAACGGATCAGCAGAGTCCACAAACTTGTAGATGCTGCACAAATACGTCTGTCAAACTCATGCTCCATTCTTCCTTCACTCGTGAACAAAACCCCAAGATACTTGAACTCCTCCACTTGAGGCAGAACCTCACCCTCCACCCTAAGAGCACAATCTACCCGTTTCCATTTGAGGACCATGACCTCAGATTTGGAAGTGCTGATTCTCATCCCAGCTGCTTCACACTCGACTGTGAACTTTTCTAGTGAGAGTTGGATCACGGAATGGTGACGCCAACTGGACCACATCATTTGCAAAAAGCAGAGACGGAATCCTGAGGCCACCGAACCGGAATCCCTCCACTCCCTGGCTGCACTGAGAAATTCTGTCCATAAAGGTTATGAACAGAATCAGTGACAATGGGCAGACCGGGTGGAGTCCAACTCCAACCTTGAAGGGGTCCCACTTACTACCGGCGATGTGAACCAAACTCTTGCATCACTTATACAGGGACCGAACAGCTTGTAGCAATGGGCCCCCAATCCCATTCTCGCGGAGCACCACCGACAGTGTACCTCAAGGAAATGGGTCAAATGCCTTCTCCAAGTCTACACACAATTAGAATGGATGGGCAAACCCCTATGACCCCTCTAAGACTCTGGTGAGTGTAAAGAGCTGATCCAGTGTTCCACGGCCAGGACGGAACCCACATTGTTCCTCCTGAATCTGAGGTACGACCAACGATGGGGTTCACCTCCCCCGTACCCCTGAACAGACCTTACCAGGGAGGCTAAGGAGAGTGATGCCCCTGTAATTGGAGCACACCCTCTGGTCTCCTTTTTTGAAGAGAGGAACCACCACCCCAGTCTGCCAATACAGTTGCACTGCCCCCGATGTCCACGTAATGTTGCAAAGGTGTGTCAACCAAGACAGCCTTGCAACATCTAGAGCCTTGAGGACATCATCCACCCCCGGAGTGCTCCCACTGCAAAGATTTTAACTACCTCGGCGAGCTCAGCCACGGTTATGGACAGATCAATCCCGAAATCCCCTGACTCAACTTCCTCCATGGAAGTTTCTGGTGGAATTGAGAAGGTCTGAGAAGGATTCATTCCACCTCCCAACATCATCACTGGTTGAGGTCAGCACCCCACCTTCACTGAAAACAGTGTTAGTAAAGCACTGTTTTCCCCTCCTTAGCTGCCTCATGGTTTGCCAGAATCTCCTCAGAGCCAACAGATAATCTTTATCCAAGGCCTCACTGAACTCGTCCTACATCTGAGCTTTTGCCTCAGCAACAGCCAAGGCTGTGGAATTCTTGGCCCTCCAGTACTCATCAGTTGCCTCCAGAGTTCAAACAGCCAACAAGGACCAGTAGGATTCCTTCTTCAGCTTGACAGCCTCCCTAACCCAGGGGTGTCCACCACCGAGTTCAAGGATGGCCACTGCAAGACGCACCGACAACCTTGTGGCCACAGGCAGCCACTTCAACAGTTGAGGCACGGAACATGGCCCACTGGGAATCAATGCTCCCTGCCTCAGCTGGGATGTAGTTAAAGCTCTCCCTGAAGTGTGAGATGAAGATCTTTCTGATGGGTTCTTCTGCCAGGTGTTCTCAGCAGACCCTGCTGGGTCTATCCAGCATCTTCCCCAGCCATCTGACCCAAGTGACTAACCAAAAAGCATGTTGCTTGCTGTGGTGACCCCCTGAAGAAGGGCACAGCCAAAAGAAACTTACTAGATTTCTGTGCATGATTTGTTTCCTGCTTTTGGAGCATGTTGGGTCAACATTATAGCGCCACATACAGGCCTGTCGTGAGTACTACAGCATTTTGAGTTTATTTAGTTTTTTTTTTTTTTTTTTTTTTTATTTGTGTGTGTGTGTGTGTGGATTATGACTTTTTTTTAGATACAGTGATTATGAGTATATTTTTAAAAATGACAACAACATTTTTATTTGCCTTTCTTTTTGTAAAACTACATAAAACAACAAAAGTGTTTCATTAACACGACAAGACGATCGGTGGTTTCTTTGTACCATTTCGTAGTGTAAATTATACCTCAGAACTCATTTGTTTTTTATGACTATATATTAAATAATCTAATTTATGTTTGTGATGCTAGCATCCTTTATTTTCTGCAAATTTTCTTTGTATCCATCCATCCATCCATCCATCCATCCATCCATCCATCCATCCATCCATCCATCCATCCATCCATCCATCCATCCATTATCTTCCGCTTGTTCCAAACATGGGTCTCGGGGGCAGCAGTTTGATCAGGGAGGCCCAGACATCTGTTTCCACAGACACCTCTTCCAGCTCTACTGGGAGGTCTCCAAGGTGTCCCCAGGCCACTCGAGAGACAAAAGCCCTATTTGCACGGGATTAGTTTTACCTAATGATCACATGCTATTTGTAATAATTACGGGGATTGTCTGTGTTGTTAATCCTGTTCAAATCGACCATGCCAGTAATTTGTAAAGTGAAAATGCGCCCGCACATTACCTACTGTGTTTTGCAGAACTCAGAGGTCCTGTGATAATTCTAATCCAATGTGAAAAGGTATCTCTGTGATTTGGACTGAAATGTGCAGGATCTGATACATAATGAGGCGTTTTTGTTTTTGTTTACACAAAATCATTTGGAAAAATATAGAACAAGGCTATTTTAAATGAACGCGCTGCTTGCTTTGGATTTTAAATTTTTTATTTAAATTTTTTTTTTTAACGTATTTTTCTTTTGCGCTTTGGCTTTTACTTCCTCCTACTTCCTTGATGACGGGAGGTGCGGAGACGCGTGCATGATCAGCTGACCCATCTATCCATCCATTGTATTTACCCACTTCTTGCTTTTCGGTTAGCGGGAGTCACAGGTCCATGTCCAGCCATCACTGTGCGAGAGGTGGGGGACACCTGGACAGGTCTCCAGTCCATTTCAACAGGTGGGTCAGCTGTCACCGGCTGCTCACGTGCACAGCCGGTGACAGCTGACCATCTGAGTTTAACATGGCTTTTTTTTAAACCTCCTAAACCGGCCGGTGGTTAAATACCGTATTTTTCTTTTTCGCTTCGACTTTTATGAGCTGCTACTTCCTTCACCGCAGATGACAGGAGGTGCGGAGACGCGTGCGTGCAACTGACCCATCCATCCATATACTGTATTTACCTTCTTCTTCCTTTTTGGGTAGTGGGATCACTGGTGCCCATATCCAGCCATCACTGTGCGAGAGGCGGGGGACATCCTGGACAGGTCGCAAGTCCATTTCAACTGGTGGGTCAGCTGTCACCGGGCACTCACGTGCACGGCGGGTGACAGTTGACCATCTGAGCTTAACATGACTTTTATTTAACCTCTTAAACCATCTGGTCGGACCTGCCTCCTCCTCAACAAGGAGATTAATACAATTTTATATTGTGCATCCTTTAGTTCTCTTTTTGTGCTGATTCGTTAAAACACATCAAAGCCTGAGACCCGGCTTGCACACTAAACACATTATTAAGGACCGGCCCGACTACGCAGCGCGTTAACATCATATCTGGAAGATGTCTGTAAATTTCAGCTAATTCTCAGACGTTGGTTATCCCGTGTGAATGTGCCACATAAAAAGCAGAAGTTGGGGAGATTACACTGGTCCTTCGGTAAAACTAATCCCGTGCAAATAGGGCTATAGTCTCTTTAGCATGTCCTGGGTCTTCTGTGGGGTCTTCTCCCAGTCAAACATGCCCGAAACATCTCCCTAGGGAGGCGCCCAGGGGGCATCCTTACCAGATGTTCAAACCACCTCAACTGTCTCCTCTTGATGTGGAGGAGCAGTGGTTCTAATCTGAGTCTCTCCTGATAACTGAACTTCTCACCCTATCTCCAAGGGAGAGTCCAGCTCTGCAGATGAAACTCACTTCATCCATCTGTATCCACGATCTCATTCTTTCTGTCACTACCCAGAGCTCGTGACCAGAGGTGAGGGTAGGAACGTAGACTGACTGGTAAACAGAGAGCTTTACAGTTCAGCTCCCTCTTCACCACAACGGACCAGTACAGAATCTGCAATACTGCAGATGCTGCAGCAATCCCTCTGTCAATCTCACTCTCCATTCTTCCCTCACCCTGAACAAAATCCCGAGATACTTGAACTCCTCCACTTGAGGCAGAACCTCACCCTCGACCTGAAGAGCACAACCGTTTTTGTGTTTGCTAAAGTTGATAAGCTGAGGTATCCATCTTGAACCAGGCTGACTACAAGAAGTAAACAGTTATCAATGTACATCAAATGATTAATTTCTGACATTTTCATTAAAATCAATCTGGTGATTCATGAGATAATTTGCTAACAAATGGTTGACTCAAACGTTTAATGCCAAAGTTTAAACTTTTTGCGTAATTTGTTAGCGCTCAGTGTATGTTTTGCACATGACTCTCAGATATGACCACACACAATTTACTCAACATTTATAAAACTGTCTGAGTTATAGTCCCTTCTGTGTTTTGTAGTCAGTTAGCTGCGGTGGCCATCTTGAATCAAGTTGACTCCAAAAGTTAATGAGCTGAAGTTGCACACAATGATTATTTGCTGAGTTTCATTAACATTTGTCCAGTGGTTAAATTTTGTTTAGAGACATCCAAACACATGCACGCTGACACCGGCAATTACTCCTTCGCCATCATACCTAGGAACAATTTAAAGTTACCTATCAGCTTAACATGCATGTTTTTGGACATGCACGGAGAGAACATGCAAAGTCCACCCAGAATGGCTCCCGGCTGGGATTTAATCCGGCAACCTTCTCACTGAGAGGCAACAGCCCTACCATCTGAGCCAACATGCCACCGGCTGATTGTACCTTAAAGGGGAATCCAAAGTAAAATAAATAAAGCTGTTTAAAATGAAAGAGAAAATTAAAGAATTCAAAAAAGTTGCAAACAAATCATTGTTCTTGAAACATTTTGCACAAAACACTGAAGCTCATTTTAGCTGCAAACTGTAACTTCATATGCCCTCAAGAGTTTAAGGGAACGACTCATAGTTTTTTTCTGTGTTCAGGTGACAGTGATCCCCACCTTTGAGTCAGTGTCGATGCAGGAGTGGTACCAGCACACGCTGGACAGGCAGCGGGAGCTGAACATCACTGTCCTGGGATCTAACAGCACGGTCGCCATGCAGGACGAGACCTTTCCTGCCTGCAAGATTGAATTCTGAGGCAGAGTGAGACATCATGCAACATGGAAAGTTAACAGAAATATGCTTAAAATGTGAAAAAAAGAGGAACTGAGGGAGTTGGAAACAGACATTATGGGGAACTGTCCCACTCTTTTCTGCATGTACACGACTGAGTAGATGTGAGGCGTTTAACACATCCTCTATTGAGCTTTAGTAGGTGGGGCTCTCACGTCCCTTTGGGGAAATATTGCATGCTTTTCTCACCAGTAACCATGTGCAACATGCAAGAGGAGATAAAACTGACTGTAAGGGAGCCTGCAGACAAATAGGGTCAAATGAAAACTGATGCTGTCTATTATCAAACACAGCAGACATGGTGTTAAAGACTGTAAAGCTTGCACTGAAGTGTGGTCAGACTTTGCTGCCTCTAATGCAACGTGAACCATAAATATGAAAAGAATCGTTAGGTCAAAATCATTGTTTGCTTTGTGTTTGACTCCAAATTAGACTCATTGGTAGCAATACACAATACAGCCCAGTACTTACCCTTAGGTACCTGAAATGTTCCCAGTATGTTCTCTGTAATGTAAGTACCTGCTGCATACTCAGTACTTTCTAAGTACATTCTCAGTTTGTTCCCTTTAAATACCCAATACAAACCATGAAAGTACCCAGCCTTTACCCTATAAATACTCAGTACATACCCAGCTGGTACTTTGTATGTGCCATATTTACCTTACATGATTAGTACCTGTAACATTGCAACATTGTAACATCTATGTACTCTGTGAGTACCCACTATGAATTCTGTAGATGCCCAGCACAAGCCCTAAGTACCCAGTATGTACCTTTAAAGGTCCACTGACATGATGTTTGAACTTTGCATAAAATGGCACAACATATATATCTTGTATCATTCAGCTA
>JARVGV010000280.1:20903264-20916346 GCA_031762435.1 Hypsolebias longignatus | reverse complement strand
TGCCACACGTTGATGCTGGAGCACAGGATGCTCTCCACTGCACACCTGTAGAAGGAGGTGAGGACTGAGCTTCCCAGCTCGTCTCAGCCGTCTGAGGAAGTAGAGTCTCTGATGAGGTTTCTTGATCAGACTGGTGGTGTTGTTGCCCCAGTTAAGGTTGTTATTCAGTTGCACACCCACATACTTGTAACAGGAGACCTCTTCCACCGCAGATCCTCATATGTTGGGGCGGTAGATGTATTTGTTCCATCTAAAGTCCACAACTATCTCCTTTATCTTCTTCACATTGATGTGAAGGTTGTTCTTGCAGCACCTTCTTCTTCTCCAAAGCTGTAGCCTTTTAGCAGAACGCAGGGTACTTCTCGCTGTAACATCTTTTTTTTTTTTCAGCCAGAATAACCATGTAAAGCAAAAAATTACATTATTAAATGGCATTTGCCTGAACTTTATGAAAAGTTTTATGTTGTTGTTTTAGATCAGCAGCATTTTGCTTTAGCCTTGATCCCACTCAGGCTGTTAGTTCATCAAAGTCAGAAATAAAATCGACTTCTTTAAGCCGAATCTGTTCAAAAAGTTGTCTGAAAGAGATTTTATTTCTTGACAAGCATTTCATGGCACACCACTAGAAAAAGTCTGAACTATCCCTTTAAGACAGACCCATATAATATGAAGGCAAATTCAGGACACAGTCTCAAGGAACCACAAGTTTGCATCTAAATGAGCCAAGAAAAATATCAATTAATTATATATTTCAATCGAGGGACTGCATCCATGGGGAAGTGAGTAATTTTTCATCAACAACTTCAAACGGACGAGCCTGCCTTAATACCACTTTCATCAACTTTATGAAACTTGCTCAGGACTTTTCGAACCAAGGAAACATTTTTGAGCACCATTACATACCTGTTGACAGTCATCTGTTCACACAAGTTTGTCACAGTTTTCTGTCCTGTTTGTTTCAAAAGTCGGTTCAAATGTTTGATTTGTGGGGTCGAATGAGCCAAAAAAAAAGAAGGAGGCTGTTACAAATCCAGCCAGGTAAGGAACAGGAAATTATTAGCTTCCAGAACCGTGGCAAAAGACAAAAGCCTTCAGTGGAATCTAACGGCATGCTGAGCCTTTTATTCTTCTTTTTAGGTTCATCTGCAGAAAATGTGGACTAAGAGCGGCACTCATTTGCATGATCATAAATACACACTTTTGTAGCTTTTGATAGCTGTGATAAAAGCTGGAATAGAGTGGATTAGGCACCTTTTTACATAACTGTAAAGTACTAAACAGCGTTCTCACATATTACAATGCCCCTCATGAATAAAACTAATTCCATATCTAAGCTGTCCTGACCACTTTTTTTTTTTACTATTTAAAGCTTCCATCCATCAAAGTTGGTGCCATTTGAAAATTGCCAAGATATTAAACTTGAGGATTCGAGGCCATGCAGAGTAAAACATGAGCAGAGAGGAAAAAAGGTCATATTTGTGCCTCTAGTGATGTTCACGAGTCTGACAGCAAGCCAATTGTACACACAGTGAAAATGCATTTATCAATCAATACGATATGCTTCGCTCTGTCATTGTTTTATATTCCTCTTGTAGGTCAAACGAGCTGTGCACTGACCTGACAATTTATGCCACCAGCTATATGCATTTGCACATTTTGGAATAAAATGTGTTTGCAGACATGGAGCACATTCGTGTATTCATCATGGACTTCTTTTAAAGTCCAGGAGCAGCTCTTTTCCACGTTTGAAAGCTAATAAAAACAAATACAAAGCTGTTTTTTCAGCTCCCCAGTATTCCTCTGATGAATGAGTCAGATCTGCTCATGCCATTTTAATTTCCCCTGCACCTGCGGTCTTAGGTTTATGCTTGACAAATGCGTAACTGGGCCACTGTGATTATGTTTTCCATGGACTTTTAGCGTCTCAACTTTGAAACAAAATTTCTGCAGCCATGTAAAGATGAAGCCCTTCTGAATCGATGGCATGTGGCGCTTCGGGCCTGTGCCACAACGCAATGTTTTGTACTTCTTGCACCTCGTCTTCATCTTTGTCTGAGCTGCCAAGTGCGAATATTGACTTTTGGATGCTTTGAATTGTGGGGCTGGTGTGGCCAAATAACACCATTTGTTTTTCACTTGACAGTTGTGTCTTGAAGCCGAGGCTTTGTTTATGTTCATTTACCATTAAGATGTCAGCTGTGTCGCGCGTGAGTTTTAACAGGCCCCAGTTTAATCTCGCAGCCATGTCAGCAACTTAAAAAACACCAGGCATGTTGTGAGCATGAGCAAAAGCAGCAATCTCCACTTAATTACAGGATGTTATCGCATGATTTTGTCATCCTGCTGTAATTTGGGTGAATACAGCATGCCACAGACAGAACATGTCACCTATGAGCAGTTCTTGTTTTCTTTTCGTTCTGTCCTTCACGGTTTCATCAGGCTTTTAAAGGCCTAGCATTCACTGAAGGACTGCCACACCCACCACCTTTCAGGCAAGAGTTTTCAACTCAAATCATCTATTGATGAGATGGGACAGATTTACAGTTGTTTTGGTCAAACCTAGTAAATGATGACTTGCACAACCGTGTGGGATCTCACAGGAAGCGTTAGCTCTCAGATTATGTGTTGAGAATGACTCTCAACTACCACCACATGAAATTTTAGCTCAAAATATGTAAAACTGACAAAGACCCATTTTTAATCCATCCATGATCTTTACCTCTGGTGTCCATAACCAGCAGTCCCTGTGTGAGAGGTGAGGGACACCTGGACAGGTTTCCAGTCCATCACAGGGACACATAGAGACAAACACATTCACTCTCTCACTCACACCTAGAGACAATTTAGTTACTAATCAGTCTAACATGCATGTTTTTAGTCTGTGGGAGGAAACCGGAGCATCTGTAGAAAACCCACACTTGCACGGAGAGAACATGCAAACTCCACCCAGAAAGGCCCCTGGCCGGGATTCGATCTGGCAACCTTCTCCCTGAGAGGCAGCAGCTCTACCAGCTGATCCACTGTGCCGACTAGACTGGTTTTGTTTTGGATCATTTTGATCAGCTGTTGCAAACATCTTAAACAAGCACAAATCCAAAAAAATAATCAGTCGATGTGGATTCAATTATTATTTTCAGAAAGTTTCATGAACTCTGTCCAGTGGAATATGAGATATTTTGCTAACAGACACACACAGACATGAACAAAAACATTATCACCCTTTCACCTCTTGTGGTTTGCAGTAATGATGGGAATAAAAAGAAGTCGCTACCTGAGTTTGTGTTGTGTTCAGTTTGATCATTAACAAGCTGAGGCTTTTACTTCAATGAACCGATGTAAAGTCCAGCACTAACATTAAAGAAAATCAAACAGGAGTGTGACATCACTTGGGTCTTTTTAATTAATCCAATGCATAGTTCAATTCTTCTTCCTTAACTTAACAGGAGAAGTTCAGTCAAGGAGAGAAAATAAAGGCCCTTCAATGTTGTTTTCTGAAGCTGTCTCTTGTTTCCACAGAGTGTGAGGCTAACAGGCATTCAACATTCAGCTACAAACTAAAACTCAAATAGTCTTTTGCTTCCTGAAATTTGCAGACAAATTACTGATGTGCTTTTCATTTCCCTGAATCATTGAAGACACATTTCATTATTTACATGCTAAGCTGCTCTGAAACTTGGAAATCTTCTTCATGCATTCTTTGAGAACGTTCAGGAAACAGAGTTCGGCTTCAGTGGTGGAACAGAACGACACACGGGGGAGATTTTGTTTTAACTCTGGAAACGTTGAAGGTTGAGCTGGAGGTTGATTGCAACAAGGAGCCAAATAAAGGGCACGTAACGCAAAAGATGAAGCAAAACAAGAACTTACAGAGAACAAATTAAAAACATTTTCATCATTTCTTGAAGAAATGCAGATCGCTTGCTGCCTTGAACTCCAGAGTTTTATAGAATGATCTGTACTGGTTAGTTGATGCACAAAATAAGTACATTTACAACAACAATAAGATGGGAAAAAAAATCACTTTTATAGCATATTTTGTGTTTGCCATAGTTAACTAGAGAAACTGCATTTCCTGTGAAAATACAGTGTGGATGCTTAATGCAGAAGAACTTGCTGAAAACAGCGAAATTAGCTAAAAACATGCTGAAATGTAGCTGAAATGGAACACCAAGCTTAAATTAGCAGAATAAAGCGGACATAACTCACATTTGCTGAATTAAGTTTAAATAAGCAGAAATGAGCAGAAAATTATGAAATCAGCTAAAATAAGCTAAAATGAGCTAAAATAGCTGAAAAGTAGCTGAAAACGTATATGATGCTTCAACTACCAGAAGGAAGCAACAAGAGCTGAAATGAGCTAAAGTGAAATTAACTGACAAATCTAAATTTTGCATCAAAAGAGCTAAATAAAAGCTGAAGAGCAGGACGTTCTGAATCTAGCAGAAAAAAAAGCTTAAAGGAGCATAACAAGTTGACATTAGCAGAAAGAATTAATGAGGCTGAAAGAAGAGATTATGAAAACTTGAATTTATCTGAAAACAGCTGAAATTGGCAAAAAATGATTTAAAAAAAGCTAGTTGAAAAGGCAGAACAAGATTGAATTTGCAGAAGAAAACAGAAAGAACACGTTTGTCAAATTAGGCTGAAAGAAGCAATTATTAGCACAAGAAAGTGGAAATTATCTGAACAAAGCTGAAATTAGTATTAAAAAAACTGCTTAAAAACAGTAACTAAAAAGGCAAAAAGAAGTTTCAATTATCAGAAAGGAGTGGATAGAGCACATTTATGCTGGATTAGGCTGAAAACTGTTGACATGAGTGCAAAATATGTGAAATTAACTGAAAAAGCTAAAATTAGCAGAAAGAAGTTCAAAGAAGCACAAAAATGTAGTTAGAAGGCTCACAGAATAGATGGAAATAGCAGCTAAAATTAACTGAATGTAGTTGAAAGCTGAAAAAAGTTTACATGTGCAGAAAGAAGCTGAACCAGAAGAAAGTGTAAAAGGAAAAGTAAAAGGTAGTAAACAAATCTAAAGGGGATGTAAAATGAGCTCAACTCATTTCATATGAGAAAAAAAAAGTATCAGAAAGGGCTAAATATTTCAAAAAGCTCAAGTACCAAAGCCAAAAGTCATCGCAGGATTGTCCTGAACAAGACGAACGTTTTGATGCATGGTTTGTTAAAATAGCACAAAAACCATGCAACGAGAAAGATCCCGAAAAATTTACGGAAGAAAAATGAATCACAATAGACTGAATGCTTCATAAACATTCACACAACAAGCTGTGGAAGCCATTTTGAATCAAAGCGACTCCAACAGGTTATGTTTTCTGTATTTACATCTGACAATATATTAAGTGTCTTCACTGGGGCGTTTTCTTGGGTTTTAAAGTGGTAAGGTGATACATGGCTATGGAGAAACCCAGAACATTGAAAATGGAAGGTGAAATTTGCAACTTACAAAATGCAAAGAGATAAACAAAATGTGTTCATTAACTTTTTGTTTTTTATGAAAAGGCTGATTATTTCCTGAGTAAATGAAAGTGTTTCTGTGATGAGTGTCCTCTAGAGTTGTGATGAATATTTGAGAAAATGTTGCTGCCTGATTAATGTACTGCATTGCATACTTAATGTTAATTCATACACCACTAGGGGGAAACATCAAGCTATGGAAGTGTTGACAAATTACAGACACTCAAACATCATTTCAACTTGCAGAACACAGTTTTAAACACAACAATGTGACATAGCATGTGAAATGAAAGCTATGATATAACAGAAATAGTTTGTTTTATTGTGGTGCTGTTGTGACTGGTTCACTGGGACTAGAGAATTCTTTTTATTTGCTACAAAAGGAGGTTATTCATGAGCTCTTGCTGCGCTTTTACAAACCCTCAGTTTTTAATGGAGTTCCCTGAGTCTCACAGGAAGCTCATGTTCAACAATAGTCTCATGCAGAGTGGAAATAATGTGCCAGTATTCTCACCTTCTCACTGCCTTTTTAGACGTGATCCTCCAGTGCGCGCTTTGGGCTTTTAGTGACAAGTTCACCCAGCAGTACCATTGTCCCGTTTGTGTGATTTGTTGGGAAGGGGTGGCGGGGTGCGTGCAGTGATTTGAATCTCTGTGCTCGACCTGGCATCATCTGGAGATCCGGGGACATTCTACATTCAAGTCTGATGAACAAACAAAGGGTGAGTACGTTTCAAGAGGCTTCAGCAATCAGATCGTGGAGTGTTCATTTTCAGCTGAAGCACATCTGCGAGTAATCCAGAGTCGTGAATTCAGCATACAGCTGTTTCATCTTTATCTTGAACAGACCCAAGAACAAGACCTGCACACAGGGGGGAAATAAACTCATCTGCATGCCTTAAGTTTAAATCACATCCACAACAGAGTGGAAGTCAATGAACCCGTTGTAAAATGTATAAACAAATATCAAAGTTCATGATCAATGCAGGTTAAAAAAAAAAAAAAATCCAACAAAGTTCAGTCAGGTCATCTGGATGGTTTTTTTTTTTTTACATACTTCATCCAAAGGACATCAATCTGATGAGGCACAAACAAACCCAATGTAGCAAGCAGCAAACTCACACAGTGGACCAACCATGCAGTTTGCTGGTAATAAGATGGTTTCTGGGGCCCGCCCTCGCCCCCGTCTACTCCTCTGAGGCAGCCATAGTCAAAGGGATTCAAAATATCAAACAAATAGTATTACTAACAATAACAATCAATTTAAACAAATAGTATCTTACCTGTTGTAGGTATTTGTTTATGAACCCAGTCAGTTTATTTCTGACCAGATTGACAAGCTAACAACCAGTCTCTAGGGCCAATATTAAAGTGGATTGTCACTTTGAAAGACAACAATAAACACAAAATATTAGTAGTAGTGAACATTACTTTATTAACCTTTTCCAGTTATTGAAAAAAAGGCACTAAAATGACTACAGTTAGATGCCGATGCTCGTTGTGTTTACAAAGAACCACAAAATCCTACATAAATAACCGTGCAATGTGAATTTAACAATGTAAAAGTTTATAAAACAGTACTCTCAAGAACCATCATACAATTTTTATATTTGGAGATACAGTATTTTGAAGCCACCAGTAATTAACTTTGTTCTCTGTAATACTCTGACTAGTCATTAACTAGTCAGTGATATCTTATGTCATAAGCACTCAGAAATTTGTTTCTCAGATCAACCCCTTGGTTGGTTCACTAACTATCTCTCAGCTTGGAGACAATATGTTCAACATAATGGTAATTCTTAACAACAGTGTACCTCAAGTCTTAGGTCCCACCCTTTTCACAATCTACGTAAGTAATGCAGGTCAGACTATCCCTGATGCATTCTTACATTTCTGTGGTGACGACACAGTTGTTTATTGTCGAGCTGAAACAGTTACTAAAGGTTTTCCACCATTTGCCATCCATCATCCAGTCAGATTTGTTCCATATCTCAAACTTGTCCTAAATGCAGACAAAACCAAAGGGATGTTGTTTTCAAACAGGAAGTGTGTTCCAGCAGTCCTTCCTTCGATTTAGTCTTGCATGGTGTCCCTATTGAGTTGGTTGATTCCTACAAATATGTGGGTATCTTGGTCGATTTGCATCTCTCTTTTAAGCCTCACGTGGAAAACCTAGCAAGGAAACTGAAAGTTAAACTGGGTTTATTTTTCAGAAATAGATCCTGTCTAACTCTGAATGCTACAAAATGTCATATAACTGCAACTTTCCTTCACTCCATTGACTACACTGACATAATTTACATGAGCGCTCCAAGCACCCTGCAGATGTTGGACGCTGCCTATCACAGTGCACTAAGACTCATAACTGGCTGTAACCACCACACCCACCATTGCACTCTGTATTCACTGGTTAACTGGACATCATTAATTTCACACAGACTCTTTCATTGGTACATTTTCATCTTTAAATCACTTATTGGTCTGTTGCCTTCATACATCTCCTCCTACATGTCACTTCGTGAGTGCAGCTACAGCGTACACTCTCAGGGCATTATTACATGAAGTGTCCTCTCAGTGAGGACTGAACTTGGTAAAAGGGCCTTCTCCTACTCTGCACCTGTTTCCTGGAATATCTTACAAAAAAATCTGAAACTCTCAACCTTGACCTTTCTAAGTGGCTTCAGACATCTGTGAAGTTCCTGGCAAAAACCAATGCAGACATGTACCTGCTTTTATTTTTCTACATCACCTTATAACCTAGCTGCTTTTTGAAGTTGTCGTTTCATTTTTTAATACAATTTTCTTTCATTTGGTCTTCTCAATTTGTATGCTTCGTTTTATAATTGTCTGTTGTTGTCTTTATTGTCAACTGTTGTCATCATTCTTGGTTAAAATCAGGTCTCTCATGTAAATGAGTCCCAGAGGCTCAATGGGATTAACCTGTATAAATAAAAGTTGAATGAAAAATAAAAAATAAATACTACACACCAATTTTTGGCTCAACAGCTACAACATAAGCTGAATTATAGCCGTTGTTATTTTGTGTAGCCTAAATGTGGCCGCCATCTTGATTTGGGCTAACTGCATAAGTTAATTAGTTGCAGATGTGCATCCAGTGATTACTTTTTGACTGTTTCGTTCTAAACTGCTCAGCAGTTCATGAGACAAACAAACACACACACAGGCAAAAAAAAAAAAAGAGTATCATTTGACTGTGTCAGCGGGCGATAATTTAATACTCTCTAAAATGAGGCCATTCAAATAACTATCTAAAACTGGTAAGATGTTGTTTCTAACCTCTTCACAGAACCACATTAAAAACAGTAATCAGAAATTATTCCTTTAAATGAGTCTAACACTCAGTAAACAAATGCATGAACCAACTGCTGCTTTTCCACCTCGGCACCGGAGTAGTTGACCTCCGTCTTAAACTGTAATGGTGCTCGCCTCCTGCAGTTCTCTGTCTGCAGAGAGCTGGCTCACACATCAGGGCTCTGGTCCTGAGCTGATGATGATAAATCTGTGCCAGTTGTTCCACCAGTTGATTGTGGTTTACAGCTGAGCAGGGAGAGCGTCTTATTGTGTCAGTGTGGGCCGCCATGGAGACAGCTGCCAAAGGAAGAGCGGCTTTTTTTTTTTTTTCTGTTTCTTTGCTATATGGAGCAAATTAGAAGGAGAGAAATATAGAAGGAGGCTGAAAGGGAGGGAGGGCAGAGTAATATGTTGCATCAATCAGTCTAAATGACTCGCTCATGTTATTAGCTAACAATGTTTTTGTTTCTTCAGCTCCCTCAAGTTAATAGCGTTCCATAGTTAACCTTGACGTAATTGGAAAGGCTCCGTTGATGTGCTCCTATCTGTATCGGGCTGACAGTTTATTTTTCTTCTGTGCATGGCTTCCCTCCTCTTTCATGTCGCTACAGTATTTATGAATTAGTTTCCTGTCACTTTACAGTACAGCCTAATACTAATTGGTGCTGAGATATATGGGTTATTCACATCCCACTAGGTGGCATGCAGTCTTCCTTCCTTCCTCTCTTCCCTTTCCAGCATTAACATGACTGAAAATCGTCAACACTAATAGGACGGTGTTGCTCTCGTAACGCTGCTGCACAAATTACACCTTCCTTGGAAATGGTTTGATCTCAAACACAAATTTAAACGCTGTGACTCTGCATCCGCCGCTCCTCCAACCAGCCCCTGACATTTTAATTTGATGCTTCATCTGCAATTAGGCATGCACTGCACAGAGATTAGCTTATTTTTGTTTAGCGAGAGTCAAACATTCACTTGGGACGCCTCTTATATATATATATTTAAAAAAAAAGGAGAGACGGAGGTATGAGGTACATGTGCTGTTTTTGACCTCAGCTCTTATTAAGTATTAATAATCCGGTCAGTGCTTTGCTAAAAAAAAAAGAATTACGCTGTCATGTTTGTTGATGACTGCCTGCGTGAGTGACTTGCAAAGACATAACCACCAAATGGAAATAAAGAGGGGAAGAAAAAAAAACAAACAGCTTTTGTTTAAATTCATTAAATGAAACAGACAAGAAAATGCATCACGTCAGGAAACATCTTGACATGTTTACGATGCTTGTTCATTTTCGTTCCATTTTATTTTCGTGAAAAAACTTGTCTTTTTAAATTTTCTGATAGTTCCTTGCCTCTGTGGACCACTTTGCTGGATAGATATATTCCTATGAAGTTAATTTAAATGACTTTTGGAGGATGGTTGATTGATCCGGTGCATACTAAATAACTTTTTATGCCCGAAATACAACACCACTGCAGAAAGGAATCCACACAAGCTCTGCTTCCACAATAGAAATATGGCCACTGTCATAATCACAAATCTTAAAATAAATCTTCTGTATATTTGTTTGTGGGCTTGAGGAATTTTTAAAAGGCTGTTGGCTCACATTTAAGAGCAACAATCAAACAAACAGCGGCGCATTTTGTTGTTTTCCTTTGAATTTCCGAAGATCACACAGGCTGAGGTGGATTTACTTTTGTTTACCGGAAGATCACAGCCCGGGGGTCACATTAGAGCTGTTTTCTCCTTTCTGTCAAAGCATAAGTTGTAAATTTTAGCTCGCAGGAAATAAAAGCTGTAGTGGCACGTCGAGTATACAGACACCAAAGCGATGTCACCTTCAGTGAGCATTTCTCTTGTCTGGACTGGCAGGTGATATCAGAGGATAAACTCCGGTTTGACCTTGGCGCTCGCTTGTCACAACAAAAACGCAAGTGAAGAACAGAGAAAAAGGAGGGGAAACAAACAGCACCCATCACATTTCAAATAAGCTTACTCCTCTCAGACAATACCACATTGTGCCACAACAGAATTAATAAAATGATAAATCACAAAATATTTCTGGAGCCTTGGATTACAAAGCTTGAAGCTAACGCTGTTTATTAAAAGTGCCATGAAAAACAACAACAGAATGTGTCATTAAGATTCACTGCCGTCAAGGTATGACTGATTCATATCGCTTCAACAGAGTACCATTTTTTTTTAACCACTATAGGAACATCAAACACCATGACCTCCATTATTTCCCCTTTGCAATTGCATTCACTTTAGTCGCCTCTCTGGCTTTCCAATAGCTTGAATCATTTCTCCCGGGAGGTGTTTTTTTTTCTAACCTGCTGCTTCTCTGCCAGTCCTAAGAGCACTGTAACCAGCAATTCCCTTACACTGTATGTGGGACACTTGAGCAAAGAGTGAGACGAGGCAGCTGGCACAGCCTAGATTCATCTGGGCGAAATTTAGACAGCGAGCGTTAAAGCAAAGTGGCACACATCTTACATTTATCTTGATAATACTTTATAAAAGGAATCAAAAATCATGTCATCTGCGTAAAAGAAAACCATATCAAGTAAATAGAAGTACTGTATTCATGTTTTTTAAGATAATTTTGAGTTTTTCTTTTTCAGCAGAACTGAAGATATTAAAAATAATTATTGGACTAGATGGGAATGACTTTGCTCTCAATGCTGATCTGAAGCCAAGAGGGAGATAACTGCGCATGGCGATTGCATTTGTCTAGATCAGCTCAAGGTTCAGATAAAAAGGTCATTCCATGCCTACTCGCCAAACTATAAAGTAGATTTTCTGAAAGAAGAAAAAGTATAACTTTTATTAGGTTCATGGCACTTTCTAAAAATCCTCTGGATCCACTGCAGATTATTTTTCCCCTCTTATAGTTTTGACTTCTGAGCTGATACTATCATGTTTGCAGTTCTTTCTAAGACTCAACTATGGCTCATTTTTATGTGGACTGAATTCTAAATTATGCTCCATTTTCATCCAATCCATCCGTTTTCTGGACTTGCTTTGTCATGTCCGGGGTCGCAGGGTGGCTGGAGCTTATTCCAGCAGCCGGTGGTGGAGAGGCGTCTCCGACACATCCATCACAGGGCCAAAACAGACACACAACACATAAAAATATTAAACAAACACACACGCAAACCTAAGATCAGCAGTCATTTTAGCTGGCTTGCATGGATTTTCAAGTTCAAGTAGGCTTTATTATCATTCAGATCACATGTGGTACATGAGGTGGAATGAAATTGTGCACACAGTGTCCATAGCAAAAATATAGAGTGCATAATGAAACAGGTAATGATCTAAGAGAAATACGCTAAACACTAATAGTGCAAAACAACAACAGAAGCATGAACATGAGTCTGTTTGAGTAGATGAGTGTGAATGAATAGCAGCATGCAATAATCAGCAGCATGGGATCAGCAGCATGGATAATGAGCAGCGCAAATCACCAATTTTGGCAGTTAGAAGATGTACCCATAGAAAACACACCTGTTGAACAAACGCCACACAGAAATACCACTGCTGAGATTCAAATCGGAGAACTTCTTGTCATGAGGCAATGGTGACCACACTGTAAAAAGTGTAGAAATACAGTCAAATAATTGCTAAATGGCAACTGTAAACGATCATTAAACTAAAAAAAGTACATCAGCACAGTAAATTGTCATAAACCTTTGCAGAATATATATGTACAGTAGTCCCTTGTTTATTGCAGAGGATCCCCAGTGTTGCCAGATCTTGTGATAGAAACAAGCAACCAGCTCTATGAAAACAAGCCCAAAACAAGCTCAACTGGCAACCCATCCACCACATTGTGTAAAACAGGCGGTTTTAAACAGGACAAACATACATTTATTATGGCATTACACATAAACAACCATTATGCTAAACACTCAGAATAACATACTTTTAAGCTCTGATAAAAATATAAGTTTTACATGTCTACATTTTTTTCTACATACAATACTTATAAAAACCAAACATCCTGACATTTGCGTGAGAGTAGAGCCCCCTAGTGGTCAGCTACAGTATGAGTGTATGGGGTGTGCGCCCACAGAATATGTGTGCGCCTGTCGCCTCACCAACTTGGGCGGGTGCGATAATCAGGGAACAGAGGCGTGGAAGGGACAAACTACCTACATCCACTCGTCTTTTGCTTTATTGTGCGGAGATGGGAGATAATCAACTAGTTTCACTCAGAAAGAAAGTCAAGACCAAATAAGTAACCACACGTTCAAAACAACCCCCCCCCCACAAAAAAAAAACGCAACTCACA
>JARVGV010000280.1:20869281-20889764 GCA_031762435.1 Hypsolebias longignatus | reverse complement strand
TAAAATATTTATCCTACACAACTAAAAACATATATGCATGTATTTCGAAATGTTTTTATTTTATCATTTCATTTTTTATTTTTATTTTTTTTAAGTCTTCTTCAATGTAAAATGGTGAATATTTCCAGAAGTTCCAGTGGGGCGGCGCCCTAGCGCCCCCTATTGGCCAGCCACCCCTGGTATGAACAACATTCAGGAATTGTTTCTATAAGAACATTATCAAATATTTTACATGAATGGTAAGATTGCTCCGCCCACAAGGAAATGTAACCCAGGTTGCGCTAACTTGGAAATTATTGTTGTGAGTATATTTGGGTAAAAAGGGGCAAAGATTATAAGATAATTCTTCATCTGCTGCCTTTCATTTTATTATGAATGTGTTTTTATTTTTTAAGTTGTTGACTTGATTTTAATGAAATGAATAAATTTAAAATAAATAAATTAATTAAAATAAAACTTCAGACAAACAAGGCTGCAACATGGCTTTAATGGTGGAGGTAATGAATCTCATAGCATTACCTGAGGCGTTTAGTGACGCATTTCTGCCTTATCAACTGATATCAAGGCAACAAAAACAGGCAAAAATAATAATAATAATATTTTTAAAAAATCCAAGCTACTAATAATTTAAATAGTTACTGAAGTGGATTTTTTTTCATGCCACAGAGTGACACAGGGCAAGAACTCAGTGAAATTGAGTACCGGTATGTAAAAATGTCAGTGTTATATTACACAACCTATTAAACGCTTTGTACAAAATCTGTGTAATTTTAATAAAGACAAAACTTGTGCAATCAGAAGTTACAACATACAGTATATCATCATATAAAACACACAAAATAAAGTACAACTAGCTTTAAGCATTAATCTTACATTTAACCATTGAGCATGCAAAGTAATTATGACAGAAAATGTAACATTTATTTGCAATTACCTTTGTACAGATGAACATTTGGTACTTCCTGTTTATAACTATTGTAATCAGCTGCTCATGGGGTCTGCCGCTGCATTTTATCACATTTTCTTTTTTTCCAAACTCTCTTTAGTTTTATTTTTTTTTATTTTTTTATGAAATAAACTGTATTCCACCCTCTAAACACTCAGGGTAGCATGTGTCTGAATTGCATGTTCCCCACTGACATCGCTAACCCATTTTTAAAAAATAATTTTACACGAAATCCCTCTGACCACAAAGCATCCATAAAGCAAAGCCATGATGAGCTGCTGTTCTGCAGGTAAGGGGCGTTTACCTTCGGGACAAATTGTGGTTTCCAATTGGTCAGTTACTAGATTGATTGCCAGATGGTGTCAAGGATCTGACTTGTGAAAAAAAGAAAAAAACAAGAGCTGCTTCTAGCTCTGGGTGGAGGTGGGGCAGCCCTGGTCCAGCGGTAGTAGTGTTCGTGTTTTTATGTTGTTAATAAGAAGTTCTAAAAAATAAATAAATAAACAGGGAGCGTTGGCCCTTTGACCCACGCATCAGATGAGCCCACCGGGAAATGTCCTGGTCCTCCCTATTAGCCACTATGGATCTGCCTCCCTCACTCATGGTTACAATAGTCCCTCGCTACTTCATGGTTCGACTTTCATGGACTCACTCTTTCACAGGTTTTCAATGTAAGATTGGACATGACACACGATTGAAGGATGAGCCACACAATCAGTATGGATTTTTTAAATTTAAAATAAATTATTTTTAATGATTTAGCACCTGCTGCACCTGTGTACAGCCCACAGCTGCTGCACCTGCAGTCCACAGCTGCAGGAGAAGCTTCCCCCTGTATCATGTCAGGATATCCACTCTGCAGCTGAGAAGTGGGCGTGGCCAACTGAGCTGGTAGGTGGCAGAAACTGGTTGATAATGTGCTCTTTTAGAGCATTTAGAGTTTAGAAACATTGTGTAGAATATTGCAAGTGTGTGGAAAGGGTTTAAAATGCCTTAATATATAAATATTAAAATAAACAAATACTATTCCTACTTCCAGTGACGTGCGGTGAGGTTTGTGACAGATTAGGCAAGTAACTCGTCTAGACTTGGATATATGGACCTAAAATAGAAGCTTATATGTCAATTTAGCCTTTTATTTTTTAAAGGCATCTAATTATGCTTTAATCAATTTCATACTACTCTCTTTTTAAATAAATAAACAAAAACATATTATCTTACCTTTTTTAAGATGAATGAGTTTTGAAAAATGATGAGTTCAGGAAAATCCTTTAGTTTTGAAATATGATCCTCCACCCCCGCCACTCTGCACAATAGAAGAAGGTACTTTCTGCCTCACCCTGTGTATTTTTAGTGCATTTATGACCAATTAGAAAGAAGAAATATGTCACAAACACTTATTGACTATATTAGACAGACTGTAGAGCATCAGCATGTGCAGCACGTAATCAAACATGTATACAGTATTGGTGATATAAAGAGAGACAGCAATGGGCATGCGCCAACCACCTACTTCATATCTTGTAGTATATGACACAGCGCCCCCAGAGGTGAAACACAGCACTACACTGCTGCACCCTGCATTGTTTGAACAGGCAATGTGTAAATTCCGTGATTTTTGTTGAAAATTTTAGAACAGTTTTATTAAACGGTTTTATAGAACAGTCAAGTGGTCAAATGTTATTTTCTCTTATCATTGTTAGTATTTTACTTGTCATGATGACAGGTGTGGCAATGTCTCCCCTGCCTCCCCTGCACATCACTGGTTACTTCACAGTTTTTCACTTATCGTGGGATGGCATGGTAGGGAACACCTTGTGATAAATGAGGGACTAGCTGTATTTCCTGTGATTATGATTGTGCAAATATTGCAAGGCTACTGCTCCTTTCCAGTATTATCATTCCCTAATGCTGAGTGGTTAGAGCAGCCGTTGTCCAACTGGAGCGTTGGGGGGTTTGAGTCCACCAACAGTCACATGCTGAAGTGTCCCTGGGCAAGACACTGAACCCCTCATCGCCTCCAATGTGTGTCCCCTTGGTGTATGAATGTTCTAATGCACTGATTATTCTTTGTAGCAGTACAGTAGAGTGCTGTATGAATGGGTAAATGAGGGCACAGATTGTAGTGTAAAGTGCTTTGAGTACCTTGATAAGATAGAAAAGTGCTATCCATTTCTCATTTACAGGTTACTCTAAAAACAACACAGAAGGCTCTATTATTTTGATGAAGTACAAACCATGATCACAATCAAGATTATGGTAAATTTGTAATCCTTACCATAAAAAGATTCCCGCCTTCTATGATGCTGCCAATTACCGGTAAACAGTTCACACTCATTGCCTCTTTCATGGCCTATATCCTCTGCCACTCATGTGCCGTTTTGGGTGATAGCAGAGGGTCGGAGCAAACAACCTATTTGGCTGGGGGGTTGGAGGACTTGTTGGTAAATAGGGCATTTCTTGAGGTCTATTTTCAGCTGCAGATTAAGGCACATTTGGCATGCCAATGAATTCTAACAGCAGGGTGGTGTATGTGGAATTGACTAAAAATAAACGACAGCGCCAGCGTTCATCCACATGAAGCAACATGCCACCCAGTGCAACAGTGTGTCAACTGAGTCCTTTTTAAAGCTGCTTTTGTTTACCATTAAATTAAAACTGACAAAATGCTTTGAAGCAAACATAAAACTCACTAATTTATATTTTACACAAACATGAAATGGATTTTTTTATTTTTTTATTTTTTTAAGTTTGGTATTTAGAAGATTACATCCATTAAAAAGAAGGGTACAGAAGAAGCATTTGTCTCTTAGGGTACAATTTGGACTGAAGTATCATTTTGATTGATTATTAGACCTCAAGGTAATTTTATGCACATTTTAGAGGACCTGAAAAGTACATTTCTATTCCCAAGCAGTAATTAGTTAGATTAGTTAGATCTGTGGCAGCTTTTCTCAGTGATAACATTCAATGCATTTCGATGAAAATATTAGAGGTTAAATCCCATTTAAAGAAAACTTGGTACCTAATGAGTATAAGACATATTGAGCTGTTGGATTATCAAGACCTATGGCAAATGTTTGGAAACAAGGAAGCTTTTATAGCAATGGGCAATTTGAACAATTATTATTTAATCTTTTTTTTATTTTTTTTATTATTTTTTTTGGAACTCTTTTAAAGACTCTTTTTTTTTTTTTTTTTGGACTGGTAATCTAAGGTACACTCCACCACAAGACTGATCTCTTTTATTTTCATTCAGGGACATTTCCCAAATTCTGCATCCATGTTGTATTGTTGAATTCAAAGCTTGCACAGGAAGTCGAGCTTTAAGCCCTGCCTACCCGGCAACAGACAAACATGTCATTGCATGACCTTTCTTTGAAGCATGAAATAATTGATTACGGTTGAATGTATAAAAAAAAGAACATTTGAACAACAACAGGGTAAGGACTGTGTGAATCAACGAGACAGAGCACTAGAAAAAAAATAGCAGAGGTGTATTATTTTTATTTGTATTTTTCATTTTACCAAGGACAATGTTGATTCACATAGCGCCTCGGAGGGTTCATAGGTAAAAAAAAATAAATTTAAGGTTGGAAAAATCCATTTCCTCAGTTTGGTAAAACTGTACTTGTGGGCTCACAATATTGTTTATGTGCAACAGACATGCTTTGTTTCATTTTCAGTTTGGATGCAGTGAAGCGGTCGTCTACAAACAGGTAGGACATAAAACTTGTGCTGGAAGCAGGGATGCTGCATTGAGCCTGTTCTTCTGTTTCTTCTTTCAGTTTTCCTCTTCAGGGGGTCACCACAGCGAGTCATCCTCCTCCATCTCACTCTGTCCTCACTCCAGCTACCTCCATGTCCTCTTTAACTGTATCCAGCCTGCTCTGACTTCAATTTCCAGGTTCCCATCAGATGTGTGGATTTCCTCTATGGTTGGTGATAAGTATGTACTTTTGAGGGTACAAGAACAGTACCTCTGAGAGTATCACTTTAGTGACAAGACTTTGTATCCAGTTAACCAGTTTTTGTTGAGTGTCTGGTAAATGGTGACCCGATTTATAAAATGTGTTCTGACAGCGTACCTAATTTATTACCTTACTAACACTCTTTTCACTAAGTGTTAGAAAGCTGTTGCATGGGTTTATTCAGGCTCTGAAGGCACATTTTCTGACACTAAATAAATTAAAGTAAATTGTGATATCCATCATTAAATGAAACCGTGTTACATAAACTAATCAATCTCTAACTTTAGAAAAAGTTGCCACAGATTAGACGCAGGAGTCAAACCTTGCTTTACGAACAATAATATGTGAAGTGGCAATAGAGGAATTCATTAACAGAGAAAAATAGAAGTCAGGAAACACTTGTTTGCAGGATCAGTTCATTGTTTTGTTCCTTTTGTACAATTTGTAGGCAATATGATAAAATATAGACATGTACCCACAAAAAAGAACAAAGTGTGCACCTCCAAACACTCATTAAACAGAAAAAGCGACCTTTCTGACACTTCCCCTCCCCAAATAATGCATGCTCTCGCTGCTTCAGGTTAGATCTCTGCGTCACCATCAGTGAAGGGAATTTCATTATAAGTGCTCAAAGCATTCAAATACTACAAACCACAGCGAAATACATCTGTAAAAACGGGCTGCGCCAAAAGTATTTGCAGATCAGTTTCCCCCAGAAAGAACAGTCGTTTTAGGAGAGGACTTCTCAAAACTGTAATTCATAAATTAATGTTTTTCTGCATGGCTGGTTACAAGGATGGGGAAAAAGAGGATTTTGCTGGGTAAATTTAATGAACTGTCCCTTTAAAACTTGTTCTCTGCAGAGGTGTCATGACACTGGGGTTATGCAGAAATGTGAATCATTATTACAAGATAAGAATAAAAATTACTACAAGATAGAATTGTGGAGATTCAGGCTCAATATATGAATTGGTCACTGGATTTTAATAATTTGTCGTTGTTTTTAGTTCAGCATCTTAATGCTCTCTTTCATGTGAGTAATGAATATGTTTACACCAACGTTTTGAGGAGACGTTTTGCTCTGCAGCAAAATTCAGCGGCTCGTCTCGATCATCCTTCCCACTCTCCACCATCAGTATTCCTGTGTGCAGGCTTGAAGTGCAACCAGCGACAGGGAGCGAAAACAGAATGATAAACAATTTAATCTCACCTTTAATCATGCTTGCGCGGAGTGGTAAGTGAATCACGCCAGAGAGATGCTAAGATATTACAAGTGCGCTTAAATGGAGCATGGCCGCCGTTTGTCAACTCCACCTGGAATTAAGAACAGGTATGGTTCGACTCGGCGACAGAATAATGTGCTTTCAAGTAAAAATCAATTTGTCATAAAACACCTGATGCATCTGTTTGTTTATTTACAAAACCACTACCGCCCTGAAGTAAATAAACAAATAAAAAGCTGCAAAAAAAAAATGTGTATTTCACACTTTTGTCAAGTTATCCAAGACATAGTTGTCTGGTTTTAGAAGAACAAGGCAGCCAGAACCTCACATTAGAATGAAGCCTATTTATTATGGCCTTAACCACCTCACTCATTTTCACTTGAGATCATATTAAACGGTACAACTGTGACAATGCGGACACAATCGTCAATAGCAGCTATTTCCTGAGGTTTTAACATAGACTGAATGATAATTAGTTTCCCTTTGTTGTCCTTATCTCATACCTGCAGAAATGGCCAATTTATGCAGGCTGCACCCCGCCCAGCCAAAGTTGATGCTCCCCAGAGGAGGAAAGCAGCCATGTTTCAGACAATGAAAATGAACTCAGGAGCAACTCAAGGTTGATTCTGATCCAGGCTAATGTGGAATGAAACGAGGAAGCAGGCCACCGTCATCTTGCCCTTATGTTGACACAACTTCCGCTCAGAATATAGACTCCCTGCATCAGGTGTCACCGAGATCTAGTCAAGTGAGAATAAAAATGCAAATGTCATATTGTTGAAATGCTGAGTGAACTAAATGTCAGTCCATCTTTTTCTTCTTTTTTTTTTTGTTTTTTTTGTTTTTTTTGTTAAAGATATGAGATTGATGTGAATCTGCCGTTGGAGGGGAATGTGCTCGCTGCATAAGGCAGGTTATACCAACAGCTGTGATATTTGAGCTGTGAAATAAGCCTTGTTTCTTTCAGAGGAATAAGCATGTCCTTTACAGAGATTATCCTGCAAAACATCCACAGTCTGTCCTCTCTCCTTTTCATCTCTTGTGATTGAGTTTTCTCCAAACCAGCGACGACAACAAGGGAGGCCAGCAGAACAGACAGGTGTGAGTCTGTTGTTTTTAATAATTAAAGGGAATCTTTGTAATGAATACCTAAGGAGCCTTCAGTGACACGTAGAACACAGCACTCTCAGTTCTCCAAACGTTTTGTCAGCTTTTATACATTTTCCACGCCACCATCTGTTCCACTTCTTCCCCACTGCCTTAAAAAAAAAAAAAAAAGACCACTTGTCTTGCTCTTTCTCTCTCTCTTTTTGTCTGCCAGACACATTTCATCAATCCATCTATAATCCCTACTTTTTCACATCGACACGTATTGGGAGCAACATCCACCCCCCCATCCACCCCCCCTCCACCTCTGATGCTGATGCTGCTGCTGCGCGCACACACATCAGTAAATGGATCACGTAGCACTAGAACAGCCCTTCTTCTTCATGCGATCTTGCCAACCAGACCCCTATTGGAAACACCCCCCACCCTTGCACAACCCCTCCCCCTCCCACTTCCCCCCACCCCAAGGCAAGATCTGTCACTCTTCACTCATCCGCCTGGAGGACGATCAGAAAGTATGTTAAATGCGCTCGGACGCACACAGGAGTGCGTTGTGAAGGCTTCGAGAGGCTTCCGGTCAGCGCGGCTCGCAGGGGGCGAGAGGAGAGCGGGGTTCAACAGTTGACGCGCAGAGAACTGAGACTGAGCGCAGGAGGAAGAGGAGGAGGAGAGATTAATTCCGATTAAATCTGCGCTTGTATTTTATTTCGTTTTATTTTGTCTCCTCGCAGCGAGTTGCGGCTGAAGAGCCGTGCGACTGAAGGATGCGAGGGGCTCCAGTTGGACTGGATTATTATGGGATTACTGGACTGATTATAGGGACAGTCATCGGGTAAAAGTCTGCGGATGCTCTTGAATGACGGGAACACAAAAGGTTGGACGGGAGGGGATCGAGCTTGCCTCCCCCCTGCTTTTTATTCCACTTTTTTTGCGGCATGGAGAGGGGCTGGATGTGCAGCAGCGACGGATGCAACAGTGTGCCGCACAGGGAGAAGGGGGGGAGAAAAGTCCATGTGCTGTGAATGGTAACAATCAGGAAGGGGGGTGCAATGCTGCATTTTGAATGGCTGTGTCAGTGTTTGCTGTAGCCTAGGTGTAGGTGTCGCATATGAGGGCAATGCGCTTTTTGTAAGCCGCACGGTCTGTAACCTTCACGGAGCAGACTCAAAACGCTTTAACCTTGGATGCGGTTGGGAATATTAATACTTTATAGTCATGGATTATTCATCAAGTCCCTCCGGTTTTTAACAGAAACCCCACAAAAACAAAGCGTTCCTTGTGTTGGATGTGGAATTTGATATTTTATTCATACATCAGGTGTCGTCTAGCGGTCATCTTTGTTTACAGAGACAGTTCATCATATGCCGCACAGCATGGGAAAAAAAAAAGAGGTTAGAATACCAATTAACACCATAAGAGGTTCATGAATCAGTTTAATACCTAATTAGTGTGAGATCGGAGTAAACCACATGTCTGCTCTGGGTTTAGTTCTCTAGCTTTGCCATAATCAACAGGTTGAAAGTCAAGAGGATTTCCCCCCCACCCACCCTTCTCTTTTCTACCACTGCTGCATATCTAGTTGAAGGGATGCGTCTCTCTGTACCCATTTTCTTTCTTCTCTGGGTCAAAGCCCTGACATTGAAAAATCTTAATTATTCTGTCCCAGAGGAGCAAGGACCTGGAACTGTTATAGGTAATATTGCAAAAGATGCCGGGTATGGAGCGATGGAGAGAGGGAAGAAATCAAACTTCAGAGTGCTGGAGAATTCGGCACCGCATCTGGTGGATGTTGACCCTGAGAGTGGACTAATTTTCACCAAACAAAGGATTGACAGGGAGACGTTGTGCAGACGCAACCCAAAGTGCCAGCTCTCCATGGAGGTGTTTGCCAATGACAAGGAGATTTGCATGATCAAGATTGACATACAGGACATAAATGACAACTCGCCCAGTTTTCCTTCGGATCATGTGAATATTGATATTTCAGAAAACGCAGCTGCAGGGACACGTTTCCCTCTGACTATTGCACATGATTCAGATTCTGGGGAAAATGGGATAAAAACGTATCAGGTGACAAGAGATGATTACAGTACCTTCTCTTTGGATTTGAAAGTGAGAGGTGACGGGACTATATACCCAGAGCTGGTGGTTCAGAGACCTCTGGATAGAGAGGATCAGAGCCATCACACCCTGCTTCTCACTGCAATCGATGGTGGGGAGTATCCACGATCAGGCTCAATGCAGATCAACGTCAGAGTGACTGATTCGAATGACAATAGCCCGGTTTTTGAAAAATCCTCCTATGTGCTAGAGATTCCCGAGAATTCACCTGCTGGAAAAGTTCTTATAGACCTGAATGCCACCGATCAAGATGAGGGAAGCAATGGGCAGGTGGTTTATTCCTTTACTGGATACGCATCTGAGCGAATACAAGATTTGTTCTCTATAGATCCAAATACTGGCATCATCAAGGTCCAGGGAGAAATAGACTTTGAGGAGAACCCGATCATTGAGTTTGATGTGCAGGCAAAAGATCTTGGTCCCAATCCAATACCAGGGCACTGTAAAATTACTGTCAAAGTGCTCGACAAGAATGATAACTTACCGATAATAAGTTTTGTCTCTGTCCGGCAAGGAGCCATCAGTGAAGCAGCTCCTCCAGAGTCCGTCATAGCTCTGGTCAGAGTGACGGATAAAGACTCAGGCCGTAATGGTCAGCTTCAATGCCGGGTGCTGGGAAATGTGCCCTTTAGACTGCAGGAAAACAATGATAATTTTTACACTCTGCTCACAGATAGACCTCTGGACAGGGAGACGAAAGACGAATACAACGTTACAATTGTTGCAAGAGATAATGGGATCCCTTCTCTAAACAACACAAGGTCTTTTACTGTGAAAATCCTAGACGAGAATGACAATGCGCCACGCTTTACAAAGACATTATATGTTTTACAGGTGCCTGAGAACAACATCCCAGGTGAATACTTGGGCTCAGTTTTGGCTCACGATCCAGATGTGGGTCGGAATGGAACAGTGTCATACTCCATACTGCCTTCCCACATAGGGGATGTGTCAGTGTACACCTTTGTGTCTGTTAATCCCACCAATGGGGCCATTTATGCCTCACGCTCTTTTAATTATGAGCAAACAAAATCCTTTGAGTTCAAAGTTCAGGCTAAAGATGGTGGCTCTCCCCACATGGAGAGCACCTCCAGTGTCAGGGTAAACATTCTTGACGTCAATGACAATCTTCCAGTTATCATTTTACCTTTACTGCAAAATGATACAGCTGAAATCCCAGTGCCTAGAAATGTGGGTATTGGATACATAGTCGCTACAGTGAAAGCAGTGGACCATGACCATGGAGAAAGTGGACATTTAACCTACGAGATCACAGAGGGGAACGACGACCACCTGTTTGAGATGGATCCAGTGGGAGGAGAGGTCAGAATTGCACATGCTCTTTGGGAGGAGATTGCCCCAGTGGTTGAGCTGGTGGTGAAGGTAACTGACCATGGCAAGCCCCCCTTATCTGCTGTGGCTAAGCTCATCATTAAGGCGAACACGGAAGCAGCAGCAGGAGGGGGTTCCAGCACAAGTGGGGAACAGCAGCACTGGGATGTGTCCCTGCCCCTCATAGTTACCCTCTGCATTATCTCTGTCATGCTCTTAGCCGTCATGACCGCCATCGCTGTCAAGTCCAAGCATCAAGATAAGGAGTCGGGGAATTATAACTGCCGCATGGCTGAGTACTCCAATCCTCCAGTGGGAAAAGGGAAAAAGAAAAGGATCAACAAGAGTGACATCATGCTGGTGCAGAGTGAGATGGAGGAAAGAGATTCGGCAAGCCGGATGAACGTGGTGAGCAGTCCATCACTGATCACCTCACCAATCTGTTTTGACTACCAGAGCCCCCTCCCGCTCACGCTGCCCAGGTCGGAAGTCATGTATCTGAAAACCACCTCAAACAGCCTGACTGTTCCTAGGTCAGGATGCCACTCCAGCTTTGCGGGTCTCAGCTCAGATACTCCAGCGAATAGGATGTCAGTGATACAGGTAAGAAGGATGCTCCACTCTATTCTTATCTGTCCTTCATTCTCACTTATCTGCATGCATTGCTTTGCCTAACAAATCTGTCAAAAGAAGAAAAAAAAAGTTACTGAAAAAGAGAAACTGGCACTGTGAACTGATTATTCTCATTTCTTTTCTTCACGTTTTGAAACTATGGTCTCTGCATGCAAAGCATGATATGACAACCTCCTGTTGAACTGTAATTATGCATTTTAAATAGGTATGTACTAAAAAGAGCCTCTTTTACTTTGTGTGCATTGGAGAATCACTTTCAAATTGCTCCATTGTACGTTTTTGTTCTTGCAGAATGGCACAGTTGGTCTTCATAATCTGAGAGTCCACTCAGTTAGCCATGCAAACAGTGTGAGTCTTGAACAAGGCTGTTGCGACCCTGCCAGATTCACTGCTGCAGAGTGAAAACCAAACCTTGCCTGAAATGTGGGATTGGACAGGTGTTTGAGCAGCTTGTCCGATCACATTACAGAACCAATGTGCACCAGACAGCTAGATGCACACAGCATAACCTTACAATCGCATTTTTCGGTCCCCAACAGAAATATGGGCCAGATTCACCCATCCGCGTCCAAAGTTGGCACGAAGGGGCCATTATTAGGTTCCAGCCTCGCCTTGTAGAGATGGCAGGATTGGATGCTCAAGCCAGCTAACATGCTAATTTGACAGCATGGGCTTGTAGTGCTTTTTTGCACAGCAGAATTATCTGATGTAAATGATGTAAATATCCAGTACTGTCTCATTTGGAGATAATAACACAAATGACAAGGCCTGGCACTGTCACCAGCCACTGGGGTATGTGGGTGTGATCTGCACAAGCACATTACTTTCAAGATAGAGGGAAAATGATCCTAATGACAGAGGCTAATGCTGTCTTTGCCTTGCCAAAGAGAACGCATATGGCCACAATGGAGATTTGCTGGTGTAGTTTTTTTTCCTAGCTGGCAGTCGCCTGTGGTTGTTTACAGATGATATCATTCTGGTGTCATCATAAACATGTAAAAATGTCCAAAAGCCACACAAGGACACCTCTTTTCCATGTCTGAATCTCACGTTATTTAGGTTTGTCGTTCAAAAATGGTCACTGCGTGTTGTTGTTTTCTCTTTTTTTATTTTATTTCTAGACGGAAAATTTTTCCTCAGAGCCCAATTATTCTGGCAGCAGGCAGCCATTTGTTCAAAGGTAAGTGCAGCATCCAAACACTTCCTGAGTCTGGTTATCAAAGGGGGGGTGGAGATTCGAACTCAGAAGTAGCATTAAGTTACGTTTTATTTGTCTTTCTTTCCATCCGGCTGCAGCTCAACATTTAAGGATGCAGAACGAGCAAGCCTGAGAGACAGTGGCCATGGTGATAGTGACCAGGCTGATAGTGACCAGGATACTAATAAAGGCTCACACTGCGACACATCTGCCAGGGAGGCCCTCAAGATGAAAGCGACAGCAGTTAATGGCCAGTCTTTTGAGAAGGGTGAGTGGACATCTTCAAGATGCCTAACTGACTCTTGCGGCCGACATTGTTAGTACTCAATGCTGTGAAAATGTGCCTACACTTTTTACTGGTGTTTGGGTAAAGCTCTACCAGCTTCTGGGTACAGCCAGTTCACAGACGCCTTCCATCAATATTATTAGACGTTGCAGCTGCAGCAAGATATTTTGTTCTGCTTTGCGTTGCAGACAGCCTGAGCGGAGTTTCAAAGATAACATGAAGGCATCCAGCGTGAAAGGTAGATGGTAGTTTAAGGATAAAAGACCAAACATAAAAAAACTCAAACGCCCTACAACTGATTTAACTATCAACAGATCCATGTGCACGGCAAAGTGTTCCTCAATCTGTGACTTTTTTTTTTTGATCACGTCAATATTTGAACTTAGATTTGCTGCATAGAAGTCTCAAAAAGAAATGTAAGGAAGTACGACAGAAACAAGGAAGCATGATAGACACTTGCAGTGCAAAATGACAGATATTTCTGGTGTAACATGACAGACTGTTTTCACCTTTTACTTGGAAAGACTTCTCGGATATTGGTTTTGCTGTGGTTGCACAGTTTCTTTTTTATTTTGTTGTTTTGTTTTTTTTTTTTGTGTGATGGGAGCTTGCTTTACACCTGAAAATAGAAACGTTACGTTTTATTTCACAAATCTGAAACGATCCGCGCCGCCATGAGTATAATCACAGTCGACTGTCAATCTGTTGCCACCGGGCTGACCTGAGAGAGACTGATATATTTAGCTATTGTGGATATAAACTGAAAACATGAAAGCAACTCTCACTGGTAAGATAAAAGATAATGTGGGGACCGGAGTGAAGTGGCGATGTTTTTCATTTCCTCGTCTGCGCCTGGAAAGAGAATGGCTGTGGTCATCATGTCCCAATGCAGCACTTTCCACACCATTTACATTGCTCCGAACTGTTTGTTTGCAGCATGCTCAGGAGGGTAGAGATGGAAACACTCTCGAGGCTGGCAGAAGGATGTGCCAATCCCTCTCTATCTGTCTCACTTTTATATACGTGTGAGTGTGTGGTTGTGTGTATGCTGCGAGGAATTATGGCAGACCAAACTTGACTCTGTGGGAGGTGTAAATTCAATCACTTTGCTTCTTCTTTTTTTTTTTTTTCTGTCCAGAATCTGATTCACCCAAAGTTCTTAGGCTAGTCACATGGAGAGATATTGAAAGAGATGCTTTGTTCAAATGAAACCAAATACTCACTCATGCAGCAGTGACACTTGCCTCACTGCAATCCCAGTTAATTTATAGACCTGGTTTTGTAAGATAAGAGAAATCCAATCAAGTGGGGCACCGCTTTTAATATCAGAATGTTTTGCTAATGTCTTTTCTGTTTGTAAGGGAGAAATGTAGTTATAAAAACCTAATGGTTGGAATAAATTGGCTTCTCGCTGATGGGGTTGGTCACTTGTACAATAAACAGTGTCAGTGTCTGCAGACTGCAAGATGGAAGATCCACATTATGCATTTTATCCTGGAATCGATCACACAAAAACATCACCCGCCTACCCACACACGTCTTCAGTCGCTTCCTCGCACACACACCAATACAGGTGTATCTGTTGAACAACAAAGCCACTATTTTGCAGATTGAAACAAGATAACACTATTACCCAAAATGGAGACAACGCAGAATTTATTTTTTGTTCCAAATGCACCGGCACAAAAGCTTGCGGGTTAAGTAGTATTGCTTTTATGTCTTTACCTTTACCTTCCCTCTAGTCTCCAGGCTGCTTTGATACAGGTAATATATGCACCTGTGCAGCTTCCACTATCATGCTCTCTGAATATTTATTCACTCTCACAGACACCAGATGCACGGCGGGTATGTTGCTAGGCTTTCTCTGATTCCATTTATAATGGGCAACTGGTTTCTTTGTTTTTATGAACATGTTGATTTCTATTTTACAGTCGCCCCTAAGATCACGGCTTTTTGTCACGTTGTCAGGATTTGGTTAGATGACTACATAAAGTCACTTTTTAACGCAGTCATTTTAGAATAATATAAAACAAGAAAGCAAAACATCATGGAGGAAGTGTAACAACAAATTGATAATGATAGATACAGTAGAATCAGTGCAAACACTCTCACTCGTGTGAATGTTACCAATTGATAGGCAAAAGTAAAATTTGTATGTACATGTATTAACCGTATTCTTTTGATCAAGTAATGTATAGTTCCAGTCATGTAGACTAACAAAAACCTGCACTTTTTTTTAAATAAAAGCCATATATTTTGGCTAATATTAACACAGTACAGTTTTGTCATCCAAAATAATCAAAAATTTTAGATTAGAATGCTAAATGAAGAGCCTTACATAGACTTTAACTGCATTATGAATAAAATTTTAAATATAAATGCAGAAGGAGCCATGTGATTACTTCATCTTACGTCTGGAGACACACTACTACAAATGCCAAAAATACCTCACCCTGTTGTTGCTTTACCTTCTGAGCAAATGCTTCTCTTTGCATCAGCATCATCTGTTCGCTCGTGAGCAGAAAGGTACCATGGAAATTAATTCAGCATCTGCTGGCTTCTCTCTGCTTCTTCTCTATTGTTCATGTGTCTGTGTCTGTTTTTTTTTTTTTTTTTTTGTAAGTTTATTTACATACTTTTCTTGATTCTAGTAGATGAACTGTTAGAAATACAAATTCACAGTGAAATCCATAGAAACTGTGTGGTGGTCAGGCCAAATCAGTACCAATATTTAAATCAGATCACTTTGAAAAAAAAAAAAAAAGTTCAAATGTAAGACACTGTCAGAAAAAATGTACCGTATTTTTCAGACTACAAGGCACACTCAAAATCCTTTAATTTTCTCAAAAATCAACAGTGACCCTTATAATCTGGTGTGCCTTAGGTATTAATTCTGGTTGTGCTTACTGACCTCGAACTGATTTTATGTGGTACCGGTGCTCAAAAATCTATTGCAATAAACTAGTTTTGCTTTTTGCATCGTATAATCTGATGTACCTTATAGTCTGAAAAATACAGTATGTTAAAAATAATGAATTATAAGATTATCTGACCTGTATAATGTGACAAGAAGCATTAACACCTTGTAGAACACAGTCATTGGAAAACATTTGTGTTCAAATTAACATAAACTTTTCTTTCCACAGCAGATATTTTACCCATTTAATTAATTATGAAATATTAATAACGTTAACAATAATATCCAAGTTAATCTAAATTTTCCAGCTGACACACTGACTGAGATTTGTAACAGATATACCATAAAAATTACACTATAAGAGGTTAAAAAAAAAAGAAAAAAAAAAAGTAATCAGATTATCTGTAAATAAATATAAAATTAAAAGACAAAAAAAAAAAAAATAAAAAAGGGACAGCCTTAATTTGGGAGATTAATGTTTAAATTCTGACATTCTGACAAGGCAAAGATAAGTCAAAGCAGGGCCAAGTCCAATGTGAATTATTTTTTCTTCAAACAACTTTTTTGAACACTACTTTTTTAAAACTTTTGCATTTGTGCCAAAATTACATTACAAGGTCATTCTTGCAGGAACAATAAAATATTCTAGTTTGAAGTGTCTCAGGATGCAGTGGAAATGCTATAGCTAGTTGCTGCTTCTTGTGCAAAGATCATGACTGTGTACTGCAAAATCGACTGTGATGTAAACATGGATTCAAGTTGTTCTCAGATGGCAGCAATCCATTTTGGTTTTGGCTCTGCTCAGACTTTTCTTCAGCTCCTTAATCAGGTCAGAATTTAACTCTTTTCTTCCAAACTAAGGCCGTTCAAAGAGCTACTTACAGCAGGTAATATATTACTTGCTCATAACCGCAGAAGAGCTGAAGTACTGCTTTAAGAGATGTGAAGTGTTCCTTTAGTCACATTATGTAGGCATGCTTGCACCTTAATTGCACTTGACTTTATGCAGTATTTTTACAACACAGACAGAAACTGGCAACGGCTTTGTATAACCAAGGTTCCAGTCAGTGTAAGACAGGAGGGTTGCAGAAAATTTACCTTTTTTAAAATAACAGGGGGAAATGGTGTAATAGATTGAAAGATACAATGAAGACTGGTTTTGGTTGTGAAAGCAGGATGTATGGCTCTGCTCAAGGGATGAAACGTAGGTGTGCGTCATGCTCTCTAACAAGTAACATGGGATTATGTATAGCTTTCAGGGGAGCCCAAACTTTTTTCAAAAAGTGTCTGATTTTATAATGTAAGAATCCCCCAAGAGTTTCTTCTAACATTATTTTTAACCTTAACGCTTACATAAAATGATCAGTCCTATGGTGGCTGTTAAATAATATATGTTGGGATAGAAGTTGCAGGGTGAATAAAATGGACCAAAATCATCTCTTAGGCTGCACTTTGAACGGGCTCATGTGATGTTCAATTTATGTAAACATCACCATTGGAATATTAATCTCTTCATAACAAGGTCTTTATATTGCCTACAGGTGATTGTAGACAGTTCAGATAAGACATCAAAACTACACACCATATTTTTTTTTACTGTATAAGTTGCTTTTTTTTTTTTTTTTTTGCATAACTTGCATGCCTTGCGACTTATAAGCCGAAGTGACATATCTATGGATTTTTTTCCCCATATTTATAAACCAATTTTTGGCTGAGACATGACCGTTCTCATTCATTCTAAACTGCTTAAATAAATTGAGCAGTACCACGTTCAGCCACTAGATGGCAGCAGATTAGTAGTATGTGTATGGCATGCTGTTATTGTTTTTCTCTTGAACTTTTTTGAATTAGTTCTGCTCGCTGCTTGGAGCAAATCAAACCAGCTGCACCGCCCTGGTGAAATGCAGCTAATTTGACCATTAAAGTGCATTTATTAAGTAAAAGTTCAACAGAGACACACCTTTGCTATAATTTCAAAACAAATATTTTAGGCGCTTTTCTTGCTAAATTTCGAAGAAACGAGCAGTGATCCTCCATCGTTTTTTCCTCTCTCTGTGCGCTCCCAGAGCACTGAGGCAGGGAATACGTTTCAAATACAGCTGATCTGACCATTAAAGTCCCTTTATCAAGCAAACATTAGCTTGAGACACACTTTTGCTATAAAGTCGAGCAAAAAATAATTGTTTTTAGATGTTTATCTTGTTACATTTTGAAGGAAAAAAACAGCGGCTCATCCCTCTGCACATGCTCGCTTACGCAAATCAGGTTTTGAAAAGGAGCTGAGCTGATTTGACCATCAAAGTGCATTTATTGAGCAAAAATTAGACTGAGACACACTTTTACTATAATTTTGAGCAAACAAATAATTGTTTTTTAAGCATTAATCTTGTTAAATTCTTGTTAAAGTCCTCCTGTGCACGCTCCTGTGGTCGCCATTTGGCAACCCATCAATGTTTGGCCCAACACCGGCCCACATTTCCGGGTTGTCAGCGGTGACGGGTAATAGATGCAATGTATACGGTGAAGCAACATGTTTATAAATTGTTCCACTTTTTAGACATATTTGTAATGGTGCAACTTATACGGCTGTGTGACATGTACGGTGGAAATTATGGTTCTTGGGTTTAGAAAGCATCATGAGGCAGCTAATTCAGCCTCATACAACATACAGTTATAGGTACCAAACTCTATAGGATCAGGATCATTTGTACTCAAACTTTAATAGTGTTTCTGCATTTTGTTATGGCTGCTTTGACGACTGGCTCTCACTGACTTGTAGTTTATGTAAAATAAAATGCAATTGTTGGGAGTTGTTTACAGAAACACTGAAAAAAAATTGCTTTATAGTAGTTTTCATCAAGACAACAGCCATGTGAATAAAAGCCTGCTACATTCAAAGGCGTAAGAGAACTCCATCTACAATTAGAATCTCGAATAACCATTAACCCAAACAGTTTGTTTTTCACATAGTTTAAAGACAAACCATATTTAAAAGAAACAAATGTAACCTAAGTGACTTTTTGTTTTCAGAAAATAAAAAAAAAACTATGTTTTTGGTTTTCCACTCCAAATCATTAACAGTTCTAATGTAAAATTAACAACACAATTTAGTTCTGTCCGGTCTAGCATAATTAACAGTTTCATCGTACCCTGTGGTGATGTGTGGGTGCAGTTGTGTAGGTGTTAATAGACTCGAGCAGCACTATGTGATAGTTGTGGCATGTACTTTGCAAAACAGGCTTGTGTGGTGTGTTGGTGCTCATTTCCACCTCGCTTGGGAGCTGTGGCAGCAAGATGGCATCTGTGTTGTTCTCTTGGTTTTGCGTATATCTCCCGCCAATCGAGCGGAGGCTGGTAAATCATAAAGGTACTGTTGTCTTAATCGGGTCGGTGTAGCCTCGTTCACTAAAAAGAAACTCGTGGTGTGAAGCGTTCTCCTCTTTTCAAGGCTTATCCTCATCAGAGCCAGATTCCAGAGTAAGATCAAGTGCCTCGTTCAGCTAGTCACTTCCCTGTGGATTTTGATTCCACAAAGTTGCATGTGAGCAAAACAGAGTCGAGTTGATCAAAGTGGCATCAAGCTGTGAATAAAATATTTTGGTGATCTGTATTTAGTCAAGTCAAATTTATTTATAAAGCACATTTGAAACGGCAGCTGTTACCAAAGTGCTTAACAATAAGATCAAGGGAGTAAAGAAAAAATAACAAGATGTAATTAAAATGATCAAAAATCAAAACATAAAAACACAAAAACAACGAGAAACAATGAAATAGTGAATCAAATCATACTGTGTTAAACGCCAGTGAAAACAGGTGTGTTTTTAAGAGAGATTTAAAAGCAGGAAGTGAAGTGGCCTGTCGAATGTTGATGGGCAGATTGTTCCAGTACGTACTGTATGACTGAAAAAGTTCGATCTCCTCTGAGCTTCAAACTGGTTTTCAGTACAACCAAAAGCAGCTGATCAGATAAAAGACATAAGGTTGAAGTAGGTTCAAGAGGTATGAGGGTGCAAGGCCATTAATGCGCTTAAATGTCAACAGGAGAATCTTGAAATCAGTGGTGGGATGTAACTAAGTACAAGTACTTTGTAACTGTACTTAAGTACATTTTTCATGTATCTGTACTTTACTCAAGTAGAATTAAATGTGGTTAATTTTACTTTTACTCCACTACATTTTGCATGAAGTATCTGTACTTTCTACTACACTACATTTCTATAATGGAGTTACAAGTTACATTCACGTTACAGCTTTTGATTTGTCGTTAGTTTGAAAGTAACTGATGGCGAGAGGGGAGTTGGTCCATTGAATCACTGCAAAGTGGACAGGTAACATTAGACCCACCTTCAAGAAGAGCTGGGCCAATGATATACAGTATATTCTAGTATACATGTCATTGAGCTGGGAGCACCCACAGCACCACAAACACACACAAAATGGATTCCACTGTGGAGAGTCAGCCAGAAGATACACACCACCCATAACCTTATTGAAAGACTATTTAAATATTACTGAAAGATTATTGAAAAACTGTTCAGTTCAGCAGGACAGATTCTCTCTCCCAAAAGAGACAGACTGGACTCAAAAAAACTTTGAAAATCAACTTCTTCTGAACTTGAACAATAAATTCTTGGTGCAATATTAAAATGTGTCGGTTCATGGATGTTAGGAGACAAGAGATGTCTCCAAATGTCTTGACACTCGAGTCCAAGTTTTGAAAATGGTGTCAGGAAGTTAAAATATTGTTCA
>JARVGV010000280.1:20789646-20800492 GCA_031762435.1 Hypsolebias longignatus | reverse complement strand
TGAAGCCCTCTGGCGTGTGGGTGAAACGTTTCTACTAAAAAGAAACTGTCCAGATGACCTGACTGAGAATTATCAGACAAAGTAATTATAACACAGGACATTTTATGGATGTCAACCTTAGATATGGTGTGGTTGTAGCTGAGACCCATCTCCAAAACATAATTTGAGCGTTATTAGATGGTCCAAAATATTGGTTGAATTTTTTGCATTTAACTTTGCCTGGCTGTTAACAAAATATCTCTAATCACTTGGTGGATTTTATGGAAACTTTCAAAAGACATTAATAGCATACCTGGTTCAGGTGCGCACCCAAGTACTGGCACTTGTATCTGGAGACCACTTCCATCGCATGTCCTCCTATATGTGCAGGGGGGGTGGGGTAGGTGTTTGCTCCTTCAAATTCAGAGTTGTCTCCGTCTTCTTCACATTGATGTGGAGGTTGTGCTTCCTGCACCAGTTCTCCAGGTGTTCCACCTCCTGCCTGTAGCCGGACTCATCATTTGTGATGCATCCCACCACCACTGTATCATCTGCAAACTTTACAGTATGACAGCCTGGATGGGTAGGCGTGCAGTCATGTGTAAGCAGAGTGAACAGGAGGGGGCTCAACACACAACCCTGAGGGCTGCCAGTGCTGAGGGTTATGGTGGAGGAGAAGAAGTTGGGGATCCTCACAGACTGCAGTCTGTTGGTTAAGAAATCCAGGTTCTAGTTGCATAGGGAGAGGCTTAGTCCTAGTGGGAGTAGTTTGTCCATCAGGGTTTGGGGGGTGATGGTGTTGAAGGCAGACATGAAGTCCATAAAGAGCATACGGACATAGGAGTCCATCTGCTCCAGGTGGGTGAGAGCAGTGTGGACCACTGAGGAGATGGCATCTCCTGTTGATTGATTCTTGCACACTGGTGAGGGTCCTCACTGATGTCAATGGTTGTTTTGATGTGGGTCATGACCAGTCTTTCAAACCATTTAGCAACTATCAGGGAGAGGGCTACTGGCCGGTAGCCATTCAGACCAGTCACTGCAGCGCTCTTAGGAACTGGGATGATGGTGGCAGTCTTCAGGCAGGTGGAAACAGTTAAATATATCGGCCAGCACTTTGCAGAACTGATATACACAGTCTCTCAACACCCTCCCTGGGACATTGGACCAGTGGCTTTGTGAGGATTAATCCTGGTGAAGGTCCTCCTCACGTCAGCTGAAGTCACGCTGAGGAACTCCTCTTCAGATGATAAGGTGAGTCTGGTGCTGGGTGGGCTATTTGGAGGTGGTCTTTTGGAGCCAATATAATTCAAGTTGGCTGCAGGAGCTCATTGATCTTAGAAAACACAAAACATAGCTTTTACTCAGTCACTTTTACACATTCAGTGTTTAAATTTAATATGATTGTAACTGAGAGCCCATCACAACATACAGTACTGTATATGTTTAAGCACTAATCATTTCGTAATATTTTTTTAAAAAAATGTATTAACTTCTGTTGTCAGTCCCGTTTATCTGTTAGCAAAATGTCCTCACTGGATGGATTTAAAAGAAAATTTCAGAAAGTGATACATTGAACGATTTGAGTCCACCCAGCATAAAATAGCTGCAGCTGATCAACATAAATGGGTTTAAGTCAATCAATTGCATAGATAATTAGCTGAAATTTGATGTGCTAGTAGCTGAGGGTAATAACTTGCTGTATGTCATACCACATAAGAGCATCACTCTAATTTCAAGACAAAGGTAGTGGGAATACGCATTCTGAAAGGAATGCTAGACCTTAAATCCCTTGAATTGGTTTAATTTACATAATTCTTTACCTTCAGATAAATGAGTTTAGCCCAAAATGTAGTGGATCTTCAGTTTGGCAGTGAGTTGTGTGAGGGCTTTCAAAACCAAAAAGTGTTAAAAGACAAAAAAAGAGAAGATAAAGGTACTGCCATGCTGCTTGGTGAAGTCCTTGAGGCAGGCATGAATACACTCTGAGTCAATAATTTATGCATCAAGACACACACGCAAACACATACATGGGAAGTGAGAGGGAGGGAAACGCAGCGTTGCTTCACTGCAGAAAACTCAAAAATCTTCAGGGACGGGGGGGAACAGATTCAACGGAACACGCACGCACGCGCACACACACATGCAGGTTCTGACTCTTTTCTCGTTCACAGTGACAGAAACATGAAGGAGGTTTGAACCGTTTTCAGAGTGCCCAAACAGAAGATGGTGTTTTTCCCTTTGCTGGATGCTTACAGTCATCCGCCGTCTTCACACCGCCTGACACGTCTCCTCAAGCTTACATAATGAAGATCTGCCCTCATTTCCTCTCTCCCTGGCAGATGTGGGGTCTTCAAGCTGCAACATTACACCAACCTGAAAAACAAACTGGATCAAGGGTGGACAGAAGTACTAATAAAAAAAAAAACATTTGTTTCAGATGCAAAATGAAATGAATTCCCTTTATGTCATGTTTTATCTGTTACACTGTACAATTCAGGGATGACTTTACTAAAATATTGGAAAGACTTATGTTTTAAACTCCATGCTGACGTTGTGCTTTTCACACTAGGATATTACTTTTGTGTGTGCTTGAGAGTGTGTCAGGTAATTGGATGTTTCCATGGAGACCAGGAATCCAACAAGCTATTTCTGCAATAAAAAAAAAAAAAAAAAAAAAGAAGAAGCAAATGTTGTTTCTCTGTAAGTGTCTACAAGCAGTCTCAGGCAGATGTCTTCATCCTGCACAGCTCCAATGAGGTCATATGTTGTCTCGTCTCAGCTCTGAATATATCACACTATGGAGCTGCAGCACTTTGGAGAAATATGGGACTGTGATATTCTAGAGACGATTGGAATTGAGATTGTTCTCGTTCTCTTCTCTCCACGTGTGTAGAACTAATCATTTAGTGCACTCTAAGCCTTCATTATAACATACAAGCTAAATTTGCAATGGAAATATATTTCAATATGCCACATTATTCTCTATCACCTGCTGCCATAGAAACTGGGCAATCCAATTAATACCTCTGTGTGGCTGTGCCTGTGTTTCTGTCTGTCTGTTAGCAAAATAGCTCATGAACCAATGGACGGATTTTAATGAAACTCCATTACATTAATCACTTGATATACACTCATAATTATTTAACTTTTGGAGTCGGTTCAATTTATGATGGTCGCCACAGTTAATCGATGTTAGTAAACACAAAAATGGCTTCAAATCAGTCCGTTTTACAGATAGAGAGAAGAAAATCAGTATAGTAATAGCAGAGAGTAATCTCTAATACATGTTTTAGTGTAAACAGATCAAGTGTAACATTATTTTCAACATTTCACTAGATAGTAGTCCCAACTCATCAATTTTCAACAGAATGATCAATTTAGTTTAAAACGTTAGGCAGAATTTCCTCAAATAATGCTAAGCATTTATTTTTGTTCTTGCTTGGCACAAAATCAAAATCTAGGTGCAATAAATAAATAAATAAATAAACAAATGCAAAAAGATAAACTGAGTAATACCTACAGCCTGTCTGGTGTGATCTAAAGCATAAGATAAGCATCTCTTTTCCTGTAAACTCCTCGGGGAGCGAAGTGTCACAGATAAGAATTTCTCTAATATGACTGAGGCAAAAATCATCCTTCAAGTTCTTACTCTGTGTTTTTATCTGTCAAAGCCTTCTTCATTATTTCTTTATTTGTCCAACCGAAAAGCACTGCCTTTAATATTAGATAAAGACTGATTTCAGGTTGTTGGTTTTTTTTTCTTTCGGTTTTTAAATTAAGCCGGTGGGTTTGTTCAAAAATTAAAATCTGTCCTCTTTGAGCACCCTCGCATTCTGCACACAACAGGGAAGGAAGACAAACACAACAGCAAATCAAATGAATGCATATCTTTTATTCATCAGCTAACGACTAAAGAAAACAGCACACTGTAGATATATTTATCCCACACACTCCTAGTTGTATATTTTTTGCGATGCAAGACCAAGTTTTTGCTTTTGGAAGATGGTGCAAGTTTGCATGAAGCTGCTGATAAAGTGTTTGTTCTATTTACAAACCAGAGGCTGACACCGACAGAAATCACCGTTTTATATGAAAACTGAGCGAAGCGAACAACGGCAGTCCTCAACGTTGTGATCAAAACAACAAGAAATGGACTCACCTCGTCCTTGTTTACTTAACAAATACACATATTCAAATAGCGCATTTTCAATTTGACATGTTTTTGAATTATCATGATTCGTAGTTTCGGCTGTGACTAAATGAATAAATAATAGAAAAGCAGTATTTGGTCAATAATGACAAATGTGTGGATGAAACAAACAAAACACATCATGTTTTTGTTATATATACAAGGAATGATGCATTAAAAAAAGCAAATGCAACCTCTTAAAAATACTAAATAATATCTCAATGTTTTTTGTAATGTACTTTTGCAAATAAGCTGTAAAATTTGAAAACATAAAAAAAGTAACACAATAAAAAATACACATTTGAAAACATATAATCAAACAAATGACCACAACAACAAAACCTGGTGCGTTTATGCCTGTTGGGACACTTGGCCACTAACGTCACAGCAGTGGACCGATTGCTAATGAGACTGTGCACGTCCACATCATGCATCACCCTGAAAACTTTAGCTAATTTGCTCCGATGCATTTCCAAACAGCAGAAACAAGTGGAGTCGTTACAAAATGATTTTGAACATGTGGAAGGCAACAAGACTTCATCTGGAGTTAAAAGCATATGACTAATGCTGGATGCAAAGCCTGATGACACGTTGGCAAGGTCCAGAGTCTTGCATATCTTTGTGTGATTATTTTTCTGACAAAGTTGCACGATTATTCCAGAACGCAGCCTAGATTAGAAGATATGTCCTTGATCATTTTACATAAGTTGCATTATCAGCTTCATTTCTTACAATTCAAACCAAAACATATGAGAGAAAAATCAAAAAGCAACAAGATGGTTTGCACAGAACAAAGAAAGTAAGAATATTTAGGTCAAATTAATCACTCTAAATGTGTTCACACAGAGCATCTGAATTTGAATATGTGCATATTGACTCTCAGGAGTTAAAGGTAGCGAGCTAAAAGAAAGAGCATTTTTGTACCGATTGTCTCAGTATGATCTACACTGATGCATAGTGCACATGTAACCTTTCTGTATGGGTTTATTAAACCATTCTATGGCTACGTGCATGTTACAATTTTGTGCATTTACGTGACATCATTGTTGACCAGCAGTCATTAGTGCATTTTTAAAAATTAAAAATAGACAAAAAATACAAAAGAAAAGTCCAAATTTAACAATTTGTGCAAAACTAGGCTGTCTTAATTAGATTTAAATGAATGAGGGGAGGGTGGGGGTTCTTTTCTGAATTTAAATGAAAACAATGAAAATTTACCTTAAAGCATGAAACAGGCTAACCTGTATGAAACCTACCACGGTCATCTTTTGTAATGCCTCATAAAAAAACTACACAGGAAAATCCAGTAATCCACCATTACTAAATCCAGTTAATAATCTTGGGTCAAAGCCTCGGGGTTAAGCACAAAAACTGCTTCAAATGCCTAAACTTCAACATTTTTAAATAGCAGAAGAAGCAGTTTTCAGCCAGAAGTCTTTAACTTGAATTTAAACAAGAATTCTGCTCATAAGGTGTAAAGAGTGTAAAAAAACCCCCAAAAAAACAAAGGACCTGAAAACATGAGACTTGAGTGAGATTTTCCACCTTACAGCAATTCATAAAATATTAAAGTGGGCACATAAAATACAATATTCTGACTGAGTGTCAAAAGTACTGGGTTAGCTTTAGGAACCAAAACTACATAATCAGGTTCAGGATATATTTTCAATGCACTTATTCTCAACTTTAATCCAGCACATGTTTAAATGTCTTGAAAGCTCATTTGTTCACTCAAAGTATTGAAATCTTGAGAGAAACTCCACCTTCTTTGCTTTTCTGAGTAAAAACAGGCTAAACAAACAAGCATCACTTCATATTTTTGGGAGAATAAAGGGATAACTGAAACAGTTAACACGACATTTTAATAAAAGGCTGGCTTTTTAGATCCACATGAAACTCTTATTTTATTTATTTAGCTATGGATAACTACTGTACATCGATTATCTTTAGCTTCGGCTTTTACAATTTGAACTTCATTTATTTGATTTGCTTAAATGCAAGCTTTGGTGAACGAGTAGCTTGTGCCATTTATTTGTATCTTTCGTCTACTACCATAATCTTTTGTCTTATGTGATAAGACTGGGCAAACTGTAAACACTGCAGCTTTATCAAAAAGCAGCTTGACACTGACATGGTATCTTGGCTTTAGCCAGCAGGTTTGTTACACGCTTTGGTGACTCTTGCGAGACTGGGACTGTTACTGTAGTAAAACTTCATTTGCTGTAACGGGAAAGCAGCTACAACTGCAATCTGATATATGTGATTTAAAAAAACAAACAAGTCGTATAAAATTAGAGTAAATTAAGGTTGTGTTTTGTTGTTTCCCACTGGGAATCAAAGTTTGCATATTTCTTTTTAAATATGTTTTTTTTTTTCTTTTCAACAGCTTTGGTGCAGGTACAAGAATATATTGAAAATGTAGTTTGTGTAAAATATCAAAAACTACATTTGAACATGATTGAGAACTACAAATAAAACAAGCTTTTGAACATTGGGTAGTTCTAATTTAATACCTTTTAACCAACATAATTCAAAACTGCTGGCTTATAAAAGAGGAGGTTTTAAAGGTATTGCCATCGATTTTTCCAGAGTTTATGCATTAGGGTAATACAGCCACATTTTCATGATAGTTTCTTCCAAATCTGCAAGAGAAGAAACATTTCCTTTGCTCATAATCTGTCATTTGTGATTTTATTACCCCAGAGATGTTAATGCACCCATCAAACAACCGTTTACACCTAAAGGGTACGTTCAAAACAAGTTGCCCCTCCCAACATGACATAATCGGCAGCTTTGCATGTATTTCTGTTAAATGGAACAGGTATATTTTGGAGCAAGAGCGTATTGTCGTCATGGCTCATTAAAACCTTTAAGATGCAGCTAATGTAAGTACAGCTCCGTCTCACATTATCGTCATTGATACAGCTCCGGGATAACTTTGATGATCGGATGAGTCATTAGAGCCCTGATTCTGTTGTTTCTGCTTCACATTTGCGCATAAACTGTCAAACCACGCAGCAAAACAGAGTTAGGTGCCACTTTACAATGAGTAATGCCCTCCCTTTATCAGTCACTTTGTAAATCATGATTCTCAGGAGTGCACCACATTTTGTGATTCACGAGTAAAATGAATCAATAATGCACATTAATCCGCTCGGACCATCTGGAGGACAAGTCTCTTAAAACTGTGTGAACGTAGTTCGTTTTTCTAGAACCTCAAGGTAGTCTGGATCGATGTGGAGCTTTGCTTTCAATTCCCAGTACTCGCTCCTGTTGGGCTCCACGTAAACAGAATTTGGCGCTGTACAATACAGTATTGTTTGCTGTATTCGTTCTGGGTGCATGTATTGATGCCTTGCATCAAAGTCTGAGGTATACTGAGTTGATGAATGGGCTCCGTGCCTGCAAGGCAATGTATTGCTGTAGCGTCTGTTCTTGTCAGGTTCAAGTACATTTCTGTAGTAGCGTGGATCATCTTGGTAAGGGGTTGAGGGCTTGTTGAGAGGTTCTGAAGCTGTGGTGCTGTATTCTGAGCTGATCACATTACTGGCTGCCTCCTCGTCTGAGTTGCCCAGAAAAGCGCCACTTAGTTCGTCAAAGTCTCTAAAGCCATCGACTGATTTGTTGTCCACAGGGGTGTGTGCAGCAGTCCTGCATGTGGTCTCTGTGGGCGGTGGGATGTACTCATACACGTGTCCAGCAGATGTTCTGACTTTGGGAATGGATCCCTTTTTGTAAAGCCCATACTCCATGTTTAGTGAGCTAATGCAAGCGTTCATGGAGTTATTCTGCTCGTTTTGGCTCTTCTGACGCCTCTTTCTCATCGCCACAAACAATCCGGCAGCCACAAACGCAGACATAATAAAGATGAGCAGCAGGGCCAGTATCATCACAGATAAAGGAATGGTGCTGTATTGCGTGTCAGAGTCCAGGGACATTTCTATGGTGATGGTGCTGCCTGGAAAATATTCTTCCGAGGGTGGAATCATGGAAGCAAGCACTTCAGAGTTATTAGGGCAGAAATTAGTGGTCTTAATGTATCTCATATCCTCCCCAGCCAGTTTCTTGGGGGAGCCACATATGACATTGTTTACAACTGTGCCTGTGCTAAGCTGCTCTAACCACATCTTTAAGTCTAGAATACTGCAAGAGCAATCCCAGGGATTCTCATACAAATCTACTTGTACGAGTGCTGTAAGTTGATCTAATACACCCCTCACTGGCAGATAGCGCAGGTGGTTGTTGCGAAGATTCAGTCTAGCTAATGTCAAGCCATTAAATGTACCCTCTGGCAAAGTTTTCAAGAGGTTATTGTTTAAAAACAGAAGCTGAAGTTTAGGTACATGCTGGAAAGTATCAGCAGTGACCTCTTTGATGACGTTGTACTCTAAGTATAAGAACTGCAGGCTCTCTAGTCCATAAAATATATCATCTGGAAGATGTTCTATCAAATTCCCATTAAGGTATAGTCTTCTAAGATTTGTTAAATCGCCAAACGCTCTGTCATCTACGTCAGTTATTCGATTGTTACCAAGATGAAGCAAATCTAACCCCGTTGCGTCGGTAAAATCTGAACGATGCACCACCGAGATGTAATTCCCTGTGAGATACATCTTTTTGGGATTGTATGGTATTGGGTTTAAATCAGAGATTTGTTCAATCTTTCTCTCCTGGCAGTTCACATTCAAGCCAAGGTCTGAAATTTGCAGATTACAGGTGCAGGCGGTTGGGCAATCTAAAGGCACAGGAGACTTTGTCTGAAATGAAACAATTTGACCATAATTCTGTGGCTTATTGGATGGGACACGGGCAGTTGGTCTCGATTTTAATTTGGCAGACTGCCGAGGCCCCTTAGTGGGTCTCGATGAGGATCTTGCAATTCCAGATGAGGTGAAGGAGGCTGCAACTAGAGCTGGCGTGGTCCTACGGTATGCATCAGTGCTCAAATGCGGCGGAGGCGGCATCTCATATTCAGCGATGGCTCTCCTCGGGCACAACTCTTGTTTTGAAACTTCGTCGAGGTCTCTCCCGTGAAGCCGAAAGGGGAACTCGCAAACGACATCTCCAACCAAGGCTGTGTATGAAATACTCTCAAGCCAGGTTTTGAGAGCAATTAGCTCACAGGAGCAGTTCCACGGATTCTCCTCCAGCTGTAACTCCACTACGCTGTTCATGTGCTCCAGCAGACCAATGTAGGGAAGCACTTTGAGCTGATTCCCCCTCAGGTCTAAATGAGTCAATGGAACATTCTGAAAGATGTTTACAGGCAGACTCGAGATTAAATTGTCATTTAGAATCAAGACCTCCAGATGTTGAAGTCGGCTGAAGGCATTCGGCTCCACATGACTGATGTAATTGTAATCAATTTGTAAATATTCCAAACTTTCGAGACCCAGGAAAAACTCTTCCTTTAGGGCATCAATTCTGTTATTGTTCAGATGCAATCGTTTTAATCCCTGTAGTCCATTAAAAGCTCCTGCTTGAACTTCAGATATTTCATTATTCCCAAGATGTAAGATTGTCAGTCCTTTGTACTCAACAAAATCATTGACAGATAGCTTTTTCAGCAGATTCCCACTGAGGAGCAGGTGATACTGGGACGAATGCACTGGGCTTATGCCCGACAGGGTTACAATTCTTCTGTTTTCGCAGCTCACTGTAAGTATCCCTTCTCTCTCCTCACAGGCACACAGGTCTTGACACATTTCACCATAATTGCCAGCCATCTCAACAGTGCAGACTGATGTTGCACTTAGCAAAACATAGGGAATCCAAAGCTGCATTTTCCCGCAAATGATGGCCAAGCTCCAAGTCCTGCTAAGGTATCCTCAACGTCATCTAAAATAAAAGACACACATCGTGATGTAAATCGGACAGGTTGCAGTGACAGCGACTTCAACTCAAGAAGGTTGGGCTGCATTTGCTGCAACTCATAAGTAACTTCGGCCTGAGTGGCAGCTGATTGGGATGAGCTCAAACAAAACAACAACAACAACAAAAAAAGGGGTTAAATCGTGTCATCTGGACCAGTAAGTGAGAAAACAGGGAACTTCTGCACGATACAAAAGACACAATGAGAGTTACTCTTAAAATCACTGCTTAAAACCCATTGTGATGGGGCGCCATATTGCATTTGCTTGCTGAGAATGTAATTAAACAGATTACAGAAGGTTTGTTGCAATTTTACATTAGTTTTACTCAAGCATGAGACGGCCTACATGTAACTACACTCACTCTTGCCGGGTAATACATACCTCATGCACATTGATGAAGCTGTCGGGTCTTCGAGTGCTCAGGCATCCTTTCTATGGTTAATCCTTTGAAACAGGACTCGAAAATATCCTTCAAACAGCAGGATCTGTTCTAACGCCATGCGTCGTCGCTGAGAGAGCATGAAAGAAACGCTGATCAACCATAACTGCCAAATGCTTCTCTTTCAACACGCCGCTCCGGAGGAGACACGGCTGCGCCTGCAAACAAAGTTGCTTATTCTGTCTCTCTCTGGCGCGCTCTTTTCCCTCTCTGTTCCTCTCTCACTCCCTCTTTGGACAATCGCGCACGTGCACACACAGTGAGATGTGCATTCGGGCTCCGGTGGTCGCGAGGATGTCAAATCATTTCATGCACAAAGAATCAGCTCATTGGAGCATCATGCTGACATACCCCCCCCCCCCC
>JARVGV010000280.1:20748623-20759177 GCA_031762435.1 Hypsolebias longignatus | reverse complement strand
CACACTTTACTCCCCCCCCCCCCCCTATTTAAAAAAATATTTTTTAGTTTTAATTTTGTTATTTTCATCATCTATTCATAATATACTTACTTTCCTGTGTTCTCATTTATATCAGTCAATTAGTATTTTTTTATACAGTAATATTAATCTGTTTAGTTCCATTTGGGTGTTTTTGTGTGTTCACGAGCTGTAACACCACAAGGCCTCAACCTTTGGGATCAATAAGGTTGATCTAATGTAATATTTTAGCGATGTGTTGACTTCTTGGTGTGGATCTATTTTATTTACTTTCTGCCAAGATTGAAAAAAGTTATTATTGAGGGTGATATTTGTGCTTTCTTGTTTTCCTCTAGTTCTTGTGCTAAGGTGCATCTAGTGCAGATAGTGAAATGGACAAGCACCTACTGCCCTAAGTGCTCCTTCTGGCATAAGGACTGGGAATCGCCCGTCGTGCATCTTTATTTCTACACTTCTTGTCAGTTCTCTGTTAGTTTTGCATAGTTGCGCTGCAAGAAAAAAAATAAGTTGTGCAAATCTATGCAAAGCTGACGGCGGTCTGTGTTTTCATCTCGGACGTTTCTTCTGCAGGATGAAGTGAACAGGTTTCAGTAGTGTTAAAGTGCTTATAGTGCAGGTAGTTGTATGGAATTCTACTGCAGTGTGAGCACTTGAAGTACTTCTAGCCTCCGTCTTCATGGAAAATGCAGGGATATCTTAATTTTTTTTTTTTTTTTTTATCAAGTGGGCCTCTGGTTAGTTTTGCTGGTTTGCTTTCAGCTTGACGATGCACCGCTGTGCAAATCCATGCAAAACTGATCATAGAGCTGAAATGAATCAATCCAAAAGGATCCCTTTCTGTGCAGGTTGGGAGAGGTGGCAATGCTCTGTGCTCGAGAGGTATTGCACTTGTCCCGGCCTGTTGAGGACATGGGGCTAAGTCTGCGCGTGTAGGATCCATCCGTTAACGTTCTCTGTCCTGATGGTGCCGCTTTGATTGTGCTTTGTTTAATTTTACTGTTTCACATCTCCCAGAAGCATCACTGTGCTGTTACGTCCCTGAAGAGATGGTGACAGTATGTATGAGGTTTGATAAAATTATTTGAAAAATAAAATGTTTGACAATTCACTGGAGAGTGCATTTAATTGTAAAATGTACATTGTTTTCAAAATTTTTTTTTTTTTTTTTTTTTTTGGGTGTAAATACATATTTCAAGCTTTGAATCAAGTCAACCTAAGTAACGTATATATTAATAGGGGGGGAAATGTGATATATTAATAAATATCTAAGTAGGATGTATGTCGAAGGACGTCAAAATCAGCCAGGAAGAAAACATTTATACAAGGTGAAGTAGTATCCAGATGTTAGATCTTAAAATGTGATACAGCTGAGCATGTTTGAATCAATACCACTACTCTGGACGGTCCAGGTTCATAAAACTTGAATTTAGAAAAACAACAAAAAAAAAAGTTAATATTTCAGCTTGTAATAAAGGGGAACTTTTAAAAAGTTCACCTAGATTCTACAGGAAAGCAACACAGTAATTAGAAACAAGTTTTAAGCCTTTTTACGGTAGCTTTTGTTGAAAGGATTTCTAAAGTACATTTTATGTAAGGAAAAAATATTTTACACTTTATTCAAGTGTCCCCACTTTTTGGAAGGCAAATGATTTTGTGCAATGACGTATTTGTCCAGCAGAGGGCGACAGATACCAACTAAAGAATTAGATGCCTTCAGATCTGTTACTATTCAACCTTTATACAGACTGGCCTGTTTGAGCCACGATGACTATTTACAAGAGAGGCCTGTTACAGACAACATATAAAGTACAGACAACAATAAACTATAGTTAAATTAATATTGTTTACTAATGTATGTGCAGAGACACATTGCCGAAGTAAAAAGTGTTCAATTTCAAGGTATATTTTTACCTTTTTTTTTAAATTGCTAAGTTAGAGGAAAAGCAGGTATATAGTTTTAGTAAAATTATCTCAATTTAATTTGGTTTAGTAAATGATCAGAATGAGGGTTTTTTAGTTTGTTTCAAAATCCTATTCTAAACAGATCACAGATATATCAAGTCAAATGCTCTGTCTATCCCTCACACAAACATTGTCACACACACACATCCAATATCCAGCAAGCGTTTGGTCAATAAGCAGACTTTATTATTTGGCGCTGTGTGTGGAAGGCTGGCCGAGGGAGCTATTCACTGAAGTGTTCACCTTTCATTACACGTCCTCTTTACTTGACAGACAAGATAAATGGGAAACATCCAAAGAGGACCTGAACTCAGACATGCATTTCTGCTTTGCAGTCCATGCCTTATTGCTCCAACAACCTCTATTTACGCTGATGTCTTGGATATCTCATGGCTTTATGAGACATAGATTGCTGCATGATTGTGGGTTGTAGGTGCGTGCCCACCTGCTGACTTTAAGTTGTTGCATTAATATGACCTGACTTTAACAGAGATCGGGGTGGACTGCATTCTTCTTTCTAATGCAGAATAAAACACTTAAATCTTTCAAGTTCTGTAAAAAGAGTTACGAACAGTTAATAGCTTACCTGTTGAAGATAGCTATTTGAAGAACAGTTTTTTGGCAAAATGGTTTCTGCCAAGCTGTTGGCATATGCCAAAATTAAGCTATTTGTATGTATGTGTTTACTTAAAATTTACACTAATTTCAATACGTTGTTAATGTGAACATCACGGGTGGCACAGCTGCCGCCTCTCAGCAAGAAGGTTGCCGGATCGAATCCCGGCCTTCTGGGTGGAGTTTGCATGTTCTCTCTGTGCATGCGTGGGTTTTCTCCAGGCGTTCTGGTTTCCTCAGACCAAGAACGCTGAAATGTCCCTAAAGAGAGAGTGAATGATTGTCTCGGTATCACGCCTCAAAGCCCTTCGTCAAAAGGATATGTATAATAGAAACTTCTCAGTATATATTTTTATAAACAGGGCTTTGTCTTTTAGCCACAGATCTGACTGAAGTATTTGCCCGACTTACCCCAGAAACTGCTTGATGGATTGCCGCAGAGTTTCAGACATTACCAGTTTCCCAGTGGAGGAATCCTAATGACTGGTGATCTACTGACTTTTTCCTCTGGTTCTGTCATGAAGTTAATATTTATGAGATTGAGCGGAAGTCAAAAATGGAATTCAATATTTTTTTTTATCACTTTGGTGACCCTGACCTTGGTGACATCAAACACCAACCAGTCACCTGTAAATGACATTGTCTTCACCCATTTCCTTAGAATCCAACAGGCGAACCAGCACACGGAGCCATGATGGTGAACACAGTATTTTATGTGATCATATTAGACTTTTAACACCAATTATGTGGCTTTCTTTTGAGATGCTTCACAACCTGTTCACACTTAATAAAAGAGCTTTTTCTAAACTTTGTTTTAGGGAATTTTCTAAACATTCAGAAATTTATTTGGCCCCTTCTCATTATTTTAGTGAAGACAACATCAAGAGGGTCAAGGCAGAATGTGTTGATTAGGCTTTTTGTAAATACATTTTTGTGTATTTATATATTTTTCCAGCAGTTTAAGGTTTTCTTTCACTTCAGTTTTTCCCCCGTCTAATGAAACGTGGCTCTCTTGATGAAACAAAAGTATAATAATTAGTTTACTGCCATGTTCAGTCTTGTTTTCTTGTTGCAGCCAAATATTCAGCCTCATCAGTACGAGACGCTTATCTGGACACTTAAGTTAAACTTTGTAGTAAGAATGTGAATAATGTTCCTCTCATGACTTTTCATAATGATTATACTGTATTCTGCATGCACAAATGAGTAGTGTTGTATAAAGTACCTCAAAGTGATACTTCAGTGAAAGTTCAAGTAGTTCACCATAAAATTGCTTTGGTAAAAGTTAAAGTCTCCTTTAAAAATTATTACTTGAGTAAAATATTAAGTACCGGTATCTGACATTTAATAAGTATCAAAAGTAAATTTATCATATAAAATGTACTTAAAGTAAGAGTATTAAGTAAAAGTGAATGATAGAATTTCCAAAACAACATGTATTGGGTGCAATATCCAATGACAAAAGCTTGGAAAGTTTGAACTGAACAATGAAAAATTTATCTTTAAAAATTCTGATTCTAACAAAGTATATTCATTCAACCTTTATTAACCTTTATTAACAAAGCTGAGCCCACATTGTTGTGTTGGTTTGTTTACTGAGCTCGGATCTGTTTGGTTATGGCTTGTTTCTGTATGAATTTAATACATGCTCTTGAATGCACCGTGGCTGTTCCAACGCTAGTGAACGCACTCCTTTGTGTAAAGTGCAGAGCTCAACTGGAGGTTTTTTCTCTCCTGACACGGACGGTGCCTTGTTGTTCAAGCTTGTTTGTGCTTTGCTGGTTTTCTGCTGTGTAAATACCAGAAGAAACACAGCAAATAAATCACCCTAAACTGGATCTGTCTCTGTGTTCTTTTTTTCATTCAACCTTTATTTAGGCAGGTTAATCCCATTGAGCCTCGAGGACTCATTTACAAGAGAGACATGGAATGGGAAGACTAGTGACCCGATAACTTCATACCTTGCTGCTCCAAAGCAATTAATGTCCTGGAGAACAACAAACCTCTACTTTTTAGCAGCTACCGTCATTTTCACACCTATGAGGAATTTACAGTGGCTCCACTGTGAGTTAACAAAGATCTATTATAACAATTGATATCTGCATATGCATCTAGCTTGTTCACAGCGGGAACAGTAGTTTTCACATAAGCGGCGGGGGAGGGGCCAGGTTTGTGGTTAAGCGTGTCAGGCCCTATTTACACGGACACAGTGGGGGGAAATATAGTTTTGTTTTTTCTGTTAATTAGAGGGAAAGATCCGCATTGACACAAACAGATTTTGTGTTTACATGCATCCGGAGGAATCTTCCCCGCCCCTGAATCTGCTGTAGTTACCATGCCGGGTCATTAGTTGGTGCTGTGAATTTTGTACCTTGATCTAATGCCCATGCGTGCTGCCTCGGCATGCTCCTTCCCTCTGGGCTAAAAGCTCAGCTAACAACAAGTTATAGTTGGATTTTGGTTGGATTTTGGATAAGAGTCGACAGATTTGATGCCAAGCGGGACAGCTTCATCTAACAAGCTCCACACCGGTCGTGGACCATGAGCGGAGTTGATGATGATGATGTCAGACTTTACTCCGGGATAATCAGTAGCTGATTTACTGCAGGTAAATCAAGGTTCTTAATAATGTTAGTTGTGTTTACTTCAGTTACAAAACAACCGCATTTTTCTTTTTCCTGTGAGGAGAAGCTGCGAGGAGAAGCTATCGTCCCACCAGGCGAACGGGTTCCGAACGAGTCTTGGCCCAGGTTTGGTGCAGGAGGACGTCGAAGAGAGAGATATCATGTTGGACGAATTATATACAGTATTTATTATTCTCCTCATTTCTCCAATCTATTGAATTTTTTTAGCTGCATTAATCAAAGGAGTGACAGCCTGAACGAGCCAGATGAACAACATGGGACCATTATGAGATTAACCTACCTAAATAAAGGTTGAATGAAAAAGTATCCAGAAAGAAAACAGCAGAGTCCAGTTCATTAATGTAGTTTACAGTTCAGTTAACTTGTTTTTAATAGTGTGTTCAGTTTAATTATCAGTGTTTGTGTGACATACAGTTTGTGGTGTTGAATAAATAAATAAAAATTAAACCTGATGTCTTCATTTTCAACTTTAATAAGGTGCAACATGTTTCACATCATTTTAATCGCAAAATTTGAATTACATAATGTTCAGCTAGCTTCATAGCTCAATTATATATATCACACGCTAACTTAAATACTGTTTATTATTATTAAACTTATAATTTAGCACATTTAAGTATGTTATAGTGCAGCACGACGTGTGCACCTGCCTCGACAGGCTTGTTTTATAAATAGCGATATTAGAACTGGATCCGACTGTCTCATCCAAAACAGATGTCAGTCAGCAGCTAGATTCTGACGTAGATTAACTATAAGATTAAAAATATATTCCATCAGTCGTAGTTCAGAAAGCGGTGTGTCTGCCACAATGTTGATAGAAATGTGCGTGTGCGCATGTGGTTTAACACAAAGCCTCAGCGGGAGATGTTTACATTATCAACCAGGGGTCAGCGAAAAACCTCCACTCTGAGAGGTGGGTTCAGAAACCTCTGGAATCAAAGAGGGCGGGGCCAGTGGTGTCGTGTAAATGATCAGCAGCCCCGCAGAGAGAAAGGTGCGGAGTCACTCAAAATATGCGCCATGTAAACAGCCCTCGAGTTTAGTGCAGCTCCTCAGACTGACAAAGTCTTTTGGATAAAAGACGAAATATTTCAACAATCTGTTTTGTTGTTGTTGTTGTTGTTGCTGTTTTTTTAATCCATCCAGAGGACCTGACTTAACTTTGTTAGATATGCTGGTATAATTTCTGCTTTTATTGTAGCCTTTTAAATTTTTTCATTTGTTTTTGTTAACATAAAATTCCATTTCTGGGCGCCTTTAAAAAGCACTTGAAATAAAGAAGTGAAAACTTTTCTCAATGTCTTGAATGCAATGTTATTTAAAAAAATAAGAATAATGTTGAATATCAGGAATTAGAGCGACAGTAGTAAGAAACGCAGCGTTAAACGCCGAGGGGACTGAAACAAATTAATACTGCAGGGAAATGGAAGAAAGTTGAAGCTTATAATTTTTTCTGTAATTACAGTCTCTGGGCTAAATATTGCTCCTGATATTATCATCAGAAGCCTCTCGAGGGTAAATTTACTGGATGTCCATGGTCGTCATGGGTTATTGTTGCCAAAGCAAGGTTTCCTTTCAGTGTCCCTGTCCAGAAATAGGCGACACCCTAAAGCATTAAACTTTATGAATGGTTTATCAAGTCCTAATATCCAACCATAAGTACATTTAATGAGGGCTTTCAACTATCCCTAAGTAATAGGTTTCAGTAATGATAAGGCTTGCAGCTATATCTAACTTTATGGTTTATCACTTTAATGCATGACCATTTTTTGGGGGTGTGTGGAATGTGGGATAAGAAATAAGCTGCCATTTGACTTAAAAACGAACAAGTCATAGTGTCACCACTGGGGACTGGTTACATTAAAATTAATTACAGAATCTCCTAATTTTGGGCTAGATAATGGTCCCAGAGAAATTTACATCCCAGCAGCATCCTGAGCTTGGAGCGCGGAAAACACTGGCCTAGATAGAAACAGATCTGAAAGAATAAATGAATAATGAAGTATCTTTTTTCTATTAATTTTTATTACTATAGAAAAACTTCTGTGCTTTATTACTGAACTGCAGAAAGGGGGAAAGTTGGAAATTTAAAGAAGTTATGCAAATATATGTTGCACATCTATTTGCCATCTACTGTATACTGTAGCAATATTGATTTTCAAAACATTTTATGTTGAGTACATAAACTTAAAGAAAGAAGTTTGGGATTGTGTGAAATCTAAACTGTGTGTTACTAAATTTATTGTCATATTTAATCATATGAATATGGGATACAGAGGAAAAACTACTTTGCTCTTTAAAAATACACTAAAATGTATTTCACAAGGTTATTCAAGTCCTTTAAAGTCCAATAAATTCCCCACCAAGAGTTAAAAAGTGCATGCAGGAGACAAAGTGTTTAATAACAAATTTAAAACAAGTAAAGCCTCTTATTCAAGATAATATATTGAAGTAGACTTTGGTTTCTTTTGATAAAAACACTGAAAACTGCAGAACAACGCATCTTCATAAACTTAAAAAAAAAACAATTCATCTGGGCTGTGTTTGAAAGCAGCTACTCATCCATTGACATTCATGCTGGTGACTGAGAGCCACTTTGACTTTATCCTCTATTAAATCATTCACGTGGAAATTAAGATACTGTACTGTATATGGTAAATGTAGTTGTGTGCATCACATTTATTTTTTTCCAATGAAGCCTTAACTGAGCAAATACAGTATGCACATGTAGACGGTGATGACCTAATCGGTTTAAAACGCCCAAGCAATTTGCATGCTAATGCCCCAATTTTCCATATTTACATTACAGTTATTGTTTGTCCAGAAAGAGACAGCCGGGCACCTCTTTATACAATTATTATGAACTGTCAGCTCTATACAGGTAAAGTATTGAAGTCTCTTTTCATTGGCAAGAAAAACCCCACATGTATTCCAAGCATTCTTCTGTGACTGATTAACGTTAAATGTCTCTGGCAAACTAATTCAAGACGTGAAAGCTGCATGAATAAAACAGGACTCTGCTGCAGAGTGAGTAATAGATTCAAACTGATGATAAACTAGCCTCAGTTTGATTTGGTGACGGTGCAGATGAGTTTATTCTTCTACTATAAATTAAACAGGTGGAGCTGATGGAGTGTGCACAAAGCACGTGTACGACCTCCACTTGCTTGTGTTTCTACGTGTGTACTTTGTATAGCTTGAAAACGTGTTTTTATCTGCATTTCGCATGAACATGTTTTTTTTGTATTTCTGCATTCGTTCTGTATGTGTATGTATGTGCGGTTGTGTACACGTTTTACCAAACACACCACAAACATGTGTCCTTGTGTGCGTTATCTCTAACTGCCATCTATCCTCGAGAAAATCACACTGCCATTCAGTGAATGACTGGGATAATAGACTCATTACACTACGTGTGTGTGTATGTGTATTAGCCTAGAAATTTTAAGTGAATAAATGGAATGAATTAGTCATTAGCAAATAGGTGAGGGGCTCGGAGGTAATCAATTATATATTTAAGTATTTTATGTTTTTTTTGCTGGACACATCCAGTAAAGCTGTCTAGTCAGTCAGTCTGATACTAAATCAAAACAAAATTCACTAAAATTAAAAGGTTCCACTTCCTTCCTACAATTACCAAACTACATGTATTAATGTTGAGTGTTTTGGATGGGTTATCCCTACAGTATACCCCCTAGATAGCTCTAAAACAAATAAAAACATAATTAAAGCTTTAAAAAACATAATGTCTTTGAAATATTGTACGGTAAAATGGAAAAAGCCACACTCTCTAGTGAAATGTACCCACTAATGTTAAACTGAGTATAAGAAATGGTTGCCCTGGTGATGAGGGCTTTTAAAGGCCTTGTTTCTTCATTCCATAATGCTGCATTGTGGTGATATTCATTCAATTTTAATTGTTAGTCAGAATGATACAGTGCGTAAATCCTAAAAAAAATATTGCCAGTTGAAGGTTTTTCTACAAAGATAGATCAGGATCAGTTTTTAGCAGCGTGATTGGGCCTTAACTCAACAGGGAAAAGCAGAAAATCATCATTTTGTTGTCAATGAGTTCTCCCTGAAGACGTTTCAGCTAATATTCTGCTTAACTGTTGACTTTTGGGATTATTTGGTTAAACCTACAAACGGATGAACACTGAACACTTTAGACTCGAGTTCTTACTGTGCAGTTTTTTTCTTCAACAAGTTTTCTACAATCTTTAAGTGTGGGGTTCAAATCCCAGCTAGCCTGCGTACTAGGTGGATCGGCTGCGTGTGACAAAACTGAGTACCGTTCCCATGTCACTAACATACGGCAAACGACTGTGCTACTAGTGTGTGGACAATGGATAATCACTGGCTACCTAAGTCAGGGGTTGTGGGTTTGAATCCCATCAACTGTGATTGTATTTTTTACTGTTAATTTGCAACAAGGATAATGTATGTCCTTCAAATAAAATTACAGCAGGTATAGACTAAAATGACTGGTGACATCATATCAGTGTTACAGTTGACCCATCCAGTGGGGTTGGCGTGGCGTTCAGCCGTTCCTTACAGCATCCCAATATAAACTGTGAGATTTGCAGTCCTGCTTGGGAAGAAGTGCTGGGAACATAACTGAGTTATTCACTGATATTCGGTGCAGCATATTGATTTTCTGTTTGTTTTGCTGGGAACATCATACCAAGTAAAGAGAAGAGCACAAAAGGGTCTTCGCTGAGCTCAAAGTGACGCCCTGCAGCCAGCCATTCCTCCCACTCATCTTGTCCTCTAATGATTGCTTGCTAACAGCTTTGGACATCATAAAATTTCACATTTCATTCTTTGGCAACGTGTCCCTGAATGTGCCCGACAAGATTTGTCAATCAACGAGGTCAAACAATTTCAAGGCATTTTTTTTAATGCTGCAAACATTGTGGCAATGATGTGGAGAGCATTCCAGTGGTGATGTGGTATTACTGGGCAGTGGATGCCAAGTGTTGGAATAGAAAAAAAAAACTAGATTTGTTTTCGTGGTGATTCTCCTTCTTACAATTTACAAGTATGAATACAGTAGGTCTAGAATACAGTTTTGCAAGTTGCGCACACAAAAAGAAGCGTTTATTCTGGCTGCACAATAAAGCAGTTGCACAGCTGACTGGTCTCTTGGTCACAAACTCAGTTTTCAAAGAGACTGCAACATAAAATTTGCTTTTTATTTATTTATTTATTTATTTATTTATTTATTTATTTATTTATTTATTTATTTATTTATCTATTTATTTTTGCACATTTGAGTCGAGTTTAAGTTGTCAACCAGAATCCAGCACTCACT
>JARVGV010000280.1:20710834-20728117 GCA_031762435.1 Hypsolebias longignatus | reverse complement strand
GGGCAGATATAATAAGATTTTTTTCTTCTTTCTGCTACCTTTCATTTTTTTTATACTCTGTACGTTATTGTTCATGGTATTGTTTTCTGTATTGTATTGTTTTTTTTTTTTTAAATGAACAAATAAACTAAACTAAACTAAACTAAAGTACTTTTTTTTTTTTACTATAAGGTGCATTAAGAAACAAAGCAGTCAGATAATTCAAACTTTATTCAACTCATTTACAATAACCACATAAAATCGATTTGAGGTCAGTAAGCACAACCATAATTAATACATAAGGTGTACTGTTGATTTTTGAAGAAATTAAAGGATAAGTGTGCCTTATAGTCAGAAAAATATGGTAGTTTCCCCCTTTTTTAAAATAATTATTTCAAACCTGCCAGTGCCAATCAACATCAGTTTAAAAAATAATAGGTACACATGCTGTTGCACATTTTTCTGTCTCTGCAGCACGACAAATGCGCTCGTGTTTTCAAGCTGCCAGTTTAGTAATTTCAGTTGTCTCGCAGTTTGGAGATTCTGTCCCTGTGTTTTTCTTCTATGCATGTTGTTTTATCTGTGTTTTATGTGCCATCCGGAGCATTTTGGCTTCTCAAAGGCAATTTGAATCTCAAGATATATTCAGAGAAATCCACATCACTCTGGGTTCCTGTATTGTTAGTGAAGGATTAAACCTGAGAGGGAACAAGGTGCGTCAGGATTGTCTAATTTCAGCTATTCATGTATAAACTCTCTGCTTAAAGAAAGCACAAGAAGACTGCAGATAGGAGAGATGTGATAGAGTCCAGGAGTTTTGTCAAGTGAATCTCCTCTCAGATTCATCCACAGGTTTGCGTGTCCACTTTGGGGAGTGTGATTGACCACCGTGCTTAGACTAAAATTGATTGTGGAAAGGCTTCAACAATAAAAGTCCATTGATATTCCTGCTGTGCAGGCGGAGCAGCCTCAAAGGACAGGATGAAGCGGTCACAGGAACAACAGGGTTCTGTATTAGTGTATTGTGTTAGTCAGATTTCTAAGATCCAAGTAAGCCTTTGATCTGAGAGATACTGTGTTTCTAATTTGGTTGTATTGATCCATCCAGCCCCTGTTCATAATGGCACATTCATCAGGAATGTCAGTCAGGTGAAGCTGAATGGAAAAACTGAAGCAAAGCAGCCGGACACAGTTTGAGTTGAGCTCAGTTATTTGAGGGATCAATCCATCCAAGAAAATAATAATAAAAAATACTATATCATTACCTGCATACTTCAAAGTTTTTTTTTTAACCCACTTCATGCAAGGGTTTAGTGTCTAGTAAATCTATGTTGCGACCCACTTAACAAAGGAAAAGTGGCATTTCAGATCTTTTGATAATGGGTCTCTGTGTATATGTTATAAACAACAAACATCTCACCTGTTGCAGCTACAACAGATCTTTGAATGACAACAGTTACATTTTTGGTCTGACTGGACTCTAAAGCATAAATCGTTGTGAAATCATTAAGATGAGCTGTTCCAATACAGAAGCAGCCTCATCCTCATCTCATCTTCATCATCTTCGTCAAATCATCTTCAGTTGTTTCCAAAGCCAATATTTAGCTTGTCAACATCGACCAACAAGTCGTGAATTCAGTCAAAATAACTTTATCTAAACTGAGACCACTCAGACTTATCTCTAGCAGGTAAGATATTATTTGCAGAGCTTGTCTCCATAGATCCTCACTTTTCAAAAACTGAACTATTCTTGGGAAAAAAAACCCATTGTTTTAAAACTTTTTATGAAAAGAAATGTGATCAAATGTGGACACCAATCTAAATACAGCATCTACCATTATGATTTTAGTACAATCAGATAAATAATAAACTGACAATAAGAATTATAGGCATTTTAGAAATTTGTTTTTGTATCAAACAAAATTCTGTGCATGCTGTGTTTTAGAAGGCCTTTAGACTTATTTTGTGGATGTGGAAATGCAGTGTTTGTTATTTTGCCAGCTGTTTACGTGCAGTAGTTGAGGCTCTAAATTTGCAAAAACCACAAAAATGTCTGGTTAGTCTCATAAACTTTTGTTTCCCCAGCAAATGGTGGCATAGTCCAGATTTTGAGTTTTTTTTTCCTCTAAAATTATTGAACAATGTGAGACTTTTTTTGTTAGAGTGCAAGTACTTTTAAGAAAAGGAGGATTAATCCCTAATAGATTCCAGTATTGGTTTATTCTTCTGACATTTGTTTAGGCACACTTATTTAATCACTTTGAGCAGTTTACATCAAAAAAGACGTCAGTTCTGTGCATGTACTCAAAACTCTTCTGGCATTTAGAGCAAGCAGCCCTGCATTACACACACTCCTGACAGGTCGTGGGTTATTTATGAATTTTTCTGGATCCATAGCATTGACGTTGATCTGGGCTTCATCTAAAGAGCGTCTGCCACTGATTCATTATGCTGCATCAGATGTCCCGGGAGAAGGGGAAAGGGGCAAAGCTTGAAGTATTGCACAGAATATTAAATCTGTCTCGCTGAACATCAGTAGAATGAAAAAAAATCCCATGAAGTTCCACATGCAAATATTAAATAACAAATCTCAGATTGGAAATAAATGGCTTTTAACCCAAATGGGAAGCTGGGAGGTTGAGGGAAGAATAAACTGCAGGTACTGACTTAAAAGATGAACAAACATGTTGGTTTAATGTCTCTAACTACCGTATTTTCCGGGCTATACGTTGCTCCGGAGTATAAGTTGCATCAGTTAAAAAATGCCTCATGAAAGGGGGAAAAAAACATGTACATAAGTCAGTTCAGAGCATAAGTTGCATTTATTATGATTATCGCTGCTGACCCCTTGTGTTACCCCTTAAAAGAAGGGAAATAGTAAGAGAAAAATACCACAGGAGATGGACCACTGCTTCTCCATTCACTCGCTTGTACTGAGTGTTTTTCATAAAACAATACACAAATATCAAAACCAATGTCAAAGTACTAACTAAAGTAACTTAGAGTCTTTCCATCCCCCTTGCATTAACAAATAAAATACAGAACACAGGCACACATCTTTTCACACCATTTTTGTACAACCCTTTTAACTGTAAATTAGTTGAACTATGTTTTTAAACACATCTAAGGTGTTAAGAAAATTGTAAGAGTGTGGGAAGGGTTTATACAGCCTATATGAATACTAAAATAAATATAACATTCCTATTTCACAGATTTTCACCTACCTGGGTGCCTGGAATCTAACCCCCGCTATAAATGAGGGTCGGGACTACTATATTTAAAACTTTGACATGCAAGCAGGTGGGTGATAAGCATCCTCTCAAGGAATGCTACTTTCATGTGGATAAAATTTGTTGCTATTTTATTCATTCTGCAACAATTCGTCACCGTTTTCCTGACAGACATGTTTGTTTCTAATGCGGAGAACGAATGCTTAGATGTTGAATGAGCAGTGAAATATTGTTCGGAGTCTTTTCGTGCCCCAGGCTCGTTGAGATTGTGTGGGACCTTCTGGCTGTACATTATATTATAAAAGACCCACAGAGCATTGTGAGTGATTGGCTTGTATCTGTTAGGTGACGTGGGTGCAAGTATGAAATTTAATAAGCAACAAATGGATTCAGAAGGATTGGCCTAACAGGAAATAATAAATGTTCTCATATTAGGAGGAAAATGAAGATGGAATAAAGATGCCTGCAGTGTATTTTATAATGTTTAACAAAGAAGCAGGATAACAAAGATGATATAGAAAGATTTAAAAAAAGATGAAAGAATTGTTATAAAATGTATGTGTTTTGAATTTAGTCAAAGTCGTCTCTGATGCCATGGATGAGGATTGTGTTTTCCCTGACACCTCTCCCCCATCCCTGCTTTATATAACTCTGCTTTGTATTTTTATGAGCAGAATGTGCCCTCAGCGAGGGAAGAAACACCTCCCTTTGTACAATACCACCCAATTTCACACTGTAGGTGTTGAGCTGTTGATTCAGTGCCTTTCTTAAGACATATCATATTAAAAAACTTTTTTCACACCATAAAAGCTGGACTCAAAGTTAATCTTTCCACAGACCTGAACAGAAATGTGCTTACATTAATTTAGAAATATTTTGGTAAACGTGTTGTTCATTTCCGAGTGGTCCTGTGATGGAGACGTGACCTGTCTGGGATGTAATAACTCTCACCCATTGGCCAATGGACAAAAGCACTAGCTTCTCATGACCCTGCATGGAAAAGCAGTTGAAGAAAATAGATGGATGGAGAATTTCAAGTTATTTTAACACAATATAGAAACATTCAATTCGATTCAACCTTTATTTATACAGGTTAGTCTCATTGAGCCTTGAGGACTCATTTACCAAAGAGACCTGTTAAAAGAACATATATGACAACATAACAATAGCAGAGATTTCAAATTAAAAAAAAGAAAGACATGATGTTTGTCACATGTAACATGAATACAAAGCTGTTAAGTAATTTTAACCTTAAAAATTTGCAGCTTGAATTTATTTGAAGTGAAAATATTAAAGTTTGTAGCCTGATGGAAGTGTTAACAAGTGAGTGTTTTTAATGGAGAAGGCCTTGGAGTGGCTGCTCTTAATTTGTTGAACTATAAATAAACTGAATACAAATGGCAAAAATAATAATAATTAAAATAAAAAATCAAAACAATATCAAAAATTTGGTTTTTGCATTTGATTCAAGTTGAGCTGACACCTTGACTTTAACCCTTTCAATATTTTAATTGTATTTTTTATGTGTATGGTGATGATATTTAACTTTCTACTACTTTTAAACCTAATAATATCTTTAAATCATCTGTCCTGCAAAATGGTATGAATAAAATCCTGGTTGGCTCCAACTGAATGAGGAGAAAATCGATATCTTGTCCCTCAGACTGATGGACACTTGGCTTCACTTTCCACTTACTTTAAAGCCACCATTAAAAACCTCAGGGTGACATTTTATAGTAATCTGTCATTTGACCCATATGCCAAAAGTATTATTAGTCTTGTTTAAGTCTGTAAACTGAGCTCTATACAGTAATATCCAGTATGTAAATATCCAGTATGTAGATTGTTATTCAAGCTTTATTTCATCCCACATTAATAACTGTAGTTTCATTTAGACTCTGCTCACTGAGTCTTCCTTGGATTATCTGCAGCTGGTCCAATATGCTTTGTGTTCTCCTGGAGCTCTCATGTCACACCTTTACTGATCTCTCTGCACTCCTTTTGTTCAGTACAGAACATAATTAAAGGTTCTGGTCTGGACTTTTTAGGGCTCTGTTCAGGGATGCATCTTTGTACATCCTGAATCACGAGGACCTTGAAGCTGACTGATGAAGAACTGTTATCTGTTCCTAAACTGGGGCTAAAAACTAAAAGTAATAGTTTTTGCAGTCCAGCTCTGGTCTCTGGGACCTTTTACCGTGTTTTCCGTCGTACACGTCGCACCGCCGTGTAAGTCGCATCAGTCCAAATATGTCTAAGTGGTAAAAACATAAATATGTCGCTTCGCCAATATACGTTGCATCGATTATGCATCACCACTTATACGCCAGCACTGATGTGTCACGTTTGTTACGCATCACCGCTGAAAACCCGGAAATGTGTGCCGGTGTTGCGCCAAAAATCTATTTGCTGCTAAATGGCAGCCGCGGGAGTGTGCACGGGAGGACTTTAACAAGAATTTAACACAATTACCACTTGAAAACAATTACTGCTATTTGTTTGTTCAAAAGTATAGCAAAGGTTTTTCTCAGTCTAACTTTTCCTTAATAAATGAACTTTGACGGTCAAATCAGCTGAATTTCAAAAGCCGATTTGCGGAAACAGGAGCACACAGAGAGATGACTTGCTGCGCATTTCTTCGAAATTTAACAAGTTAGGCACCTAAAAATAATTATTTGTTTACTCATCATTATAGTAAAGGTGTATCCCAGTTTAACCTTTCCTTAATAAATGCACTTCAAAGGACAGATTAGCTGCATTTCACCAGGGCAGCGCAGCAAAATGAAGCTGATTTTAGGGTTGCTCCACGTATGATCCCGGGGCTGGACAAAGGTGTCAGATTGTGTCAATAATAGGCACATTTACCTATTACATGACACAACAGCCTGCCATGATGCTCGAGTGACATCTAACGGCTGAAAATGGTAGTGTTCAATATTTTCAGTCAGAATGAATGAAAACGGTCATCTCAGCCAAAAATTGGTTTATAAATATGGGGAGAAACATAAATAAGTCGCTTTGGTGTATAAGTCGCAGGGCATGCAAATTATGCAAAAAACTGTGACTTATAGGACAAAAATTATGGTACCCTTTTATCAGTATGTTATGTGGATTTAATGGATTTATTTTTAAAAATAAATAAATAATAAAAAAAATAAAAAAAATACAGCTGAAGACAGGCTTTTAGCATTTTATTTTTTTATCGTTTTCTGATTGCATCGTTGCTTAATTTATGACTTTTGTATTTTCACTTCAAATTTATTTAAATTTTTGTGTTTTTATAGTATGTATTCTGATCACTTAATTTTTATATTATTAAGTTTTTAAACTAATTACTTTTTAATTAATATTTCTGTTTGGAACCACTTTCCAATAAGGCTCCTCTTATAGATGGCTAATTAATAGTTTAAAGATACAATATTAATTCCTCTATGAACAGTTTATAAATCATTAATAACTGTTTATTATGTATTAATTAAGGTTGACAGAGAGACAAAACTGACCAGTTTCTTGCCAAATAGTGAGACAAATGTGTTCACCTATATATTTCATCTAGAGTTGTTAAACATTTCAGACTAAGTTACTGCCTTGTAAGCACAATAAGCATTAGTAAACATATTTCTTCAGCATGTAATATTGTACTTTATCACTCATTACAAGTATTTACAATTAATATTATGTTCTTAAAAATAGGTTTACAAATGCTTACAAGGTGTAACTTAGTCTGAAATGTTTAATATAACAACTCTGGATGAAATATATAGGTAGCAAATTTGACTCGAAACTGGTCAATGTTGTCTGTCTGTCACTCTTAATTAATGCATTAGTTATTAATTATTTACAATGTGTTTATAGAGGAATGTATAACTATCTAAAAACTATTTATTAGCCATCAACATATTTAATGATGTCATTCAGTGCTTTTCTGTTTTTACAGCTCTTGGTTTGCCTTTTTCAGAGGCTCATTAGTTTGGTTAACTTACATTGTTTCAAATGTGCTTTAAAAGTAAACTTGTACTGACACTGATAAAAATAATAAATCTAGACCTGTTTATTAGTGTCTCAGAGAGCAGGAGCTTTTTTTTAATCCAATAAGAAAATGTTTAGTGAAATAGTCTCAGGTGGAGGTTTGTGAAAAAGCCTTTGAGCAAGAGCCTTACAGGTGAATAGATGAAAATGTGTTAGCTTCACTTGAAGGGGTGCTCTCCTCCACAACTATATCGTTTGTGGTGCACTCATGGATTCAGTGACTACAGAAGAACCGTCTAATTACCTTGATTGTTAATTTAGCAGCCGAGAATATGGGGTTTGTTTATTCTTGTCTCAGTAGGTTTCCTGCTTCTGTGTGCAGATAAAATGCAGCCAGCGTGTTTCACTGTGAGTGGAATAAAAGTATGTGTCCTCTGAGCATCTGTTCAGTGCAGCAACATTCTTACCCCCCACCGCTCCTGATTACGCATGCAGAAGGCTGTTTTTTTTTTATTGTCAAAGAAATATGAATGAGTAGTTACTGATAACAGAGGAAGACAAAATGCATAAATATATTTCATTTAAATTCTGAGTGTGAAAATAAGAATTTTGGAGAAACTTATAGAGAATTGACCAGACAGACGGACTTGTGCTTCCATGTTTATAAATGTTGAGGGTCCTCCTGAGAGGAGTGGGGGGATGTTGCCAGGTTGAGATGTTCACTGCGTTAAATAGCTGAAAGAAAGATTCTGTAGAGGTTCTGAGTTTAAAATAAGTTTGTCACTCGAGCTGCAGCAGAGTGACAAATGAAACGGACACATTTTGATAATATTTTAATAAAATTTTAATAAAGCTTTTTTCTGTAGCCCAAAGGAAGAGTTGAATATTTTATTATTCAGTCCAGTGTAATATGCATAATTATTTAAATATATATTTCTATTAATAACTACAATTGTAGATTTCACTGCTCATTTTTTTTTTTGTGAATAACGTTACCAACTTTTTTCTACAGCTCAAAAAAGGCAAAAGGAAAAAAGTTAGCTTCTTTAAAAAAAAATAATAATAATTTTTTTTTAAAAAAAGCCAGTTCCATGGTTTGAAATTTTCATCTGAAACTTTTTTTAAAAGAAATGTCACAACTGAGAGGCCAAACTGAACAACCTTGGGCCTTATGGACAGTTCTGAAAGTCTCTGTCCCAACAGGCCAGATCAAAGTTGAGAGAAAATATTAAATATTACTGTTTCTGAAAACACTTGGATCCTTCCACATCTTAACGTTCTTTCCATGAATTTGTGACACTGTCATCACTTGGAAAATTTCTAATTAATAGCAAGATGTCTTTAAAACCTTAGGGAATATTTTAGAAACAAAAAAAATGTATTCCTGTTCACTAACCAGCCTCAGTATCTACGTCCCTGTTTTGTTTTTCATCATTATATAATTTATGTCACAGAGTGAACAGGATAGAAAGCCAAGTGTACTTCTACCCAGCGACACTCCAGCTCCCGCTGCCCCAAGATGTTCCCAGGCCTGAGAAGGTATACAATCTCACCAGCATGTTCTGGGTCTGCCACGGGACCTCTTCCCCTGTTTATTGTCTTTTTCACCGTATAAGACTTACCCTTTTGCATAAATTTGCAAGTCCTGCAGTTTATACACCGAAGCGACTAATATACATCCCCCCCCCCCAATTTATAACCCAATTTTTGGCTGAGATCTGATGATTTCATTCATTCTGACATGGAAAATAAAAGAACACTACCATTTTCAGCCACTAGAGGGCCCTCGAGCAATATAGCAAACCAAGTGTCTCATTAATAGGTAAACATGGCTATTAATGAGGCACTTGGCTTGCCATACCACGTCTCGCTCCGGAACTCACCGCGAGTTTTCACCGCGCCACCCAGGTGAAATGCTGCTGATTTGACCATTAATGTGCATTTTTTTCAGCAAAAGTGAGACTGAGACACACTTTTGCTATAATTTTGAGCAAACAAATAATTGTTTTTAAGTGTTAATCTTGTTAAATTATTGTTAAATTCTTGTTAAAGTCCTCCCTTGCACGCTCCCAAGTTGATTTTTGGCACACTACCAACCCATAGTTCCTGGTGGTCAGCGGTGATGCAAAATAGATGCAACTTATACGGTGAAGCTATTTATTTATGTTTTTTTTTTTCACTTTATTAGACATTTTTGGACTGATGCGACTTATAATGCAGTGTGACGTGTATAGCAAGTACGGTTCATGCACATTCAGACATACATGGCTTCTCTCCACTGGTTCCAATTTCTAATATTACTTATAACATGTAAAGCTCTCAACAAATAAACTTTATTTTATAATGAAGAGCCTGTTATTCCATATTTTCCTAACAGAGCACTTCAGTATCAGATGTGGTTTACTTGTGGTTCCTAGAGTTTCTAAAATGGGAGGCAGAGTTTTCACTTGTCAGGATTCTCTCTTGTAGAGACAACTTCCTGAGTCTGACACCCTGTCGACTTTTAAGACCGGGCTTGAAACTTTTCTTTTTGAAAAATCTTATAGTTTGGGTTAGCTTGGATTTCCAGAGCAATCTCTTTATTATGCTGAGTACTGGAGGACAAAAATACCACATTTCTCTGTTGCTCTCTTTACTTGCAATACTCTCTATGATTGCCTATTCTCCTTCTCCGTATGTTTGGGTCTCTTTCCTGACCTTTTGAACTCCACCCCACCAAAGGAGATGGATGCTCATCCTGAGCTTGGTTTCTCTGGAAGGTTCTTATTTTTGAAAGGAAGTCATGTTGCTTCCAATGTGACCAAGAGACAAAGTGAATATAGCACTGTAAATGTGGGATTCCCAGTTTTCTGTCACCTCCAGTTCCACCCACAGCTGTAAATCATCTAATCACCTCACCTGCACCTGATTAACGACCAGCATCTCCACTCTACTTGAACCTCTGCCAGACATTCAACCTACGCTGGAGCATTGAGTATCCTGGGTAATTTGAGGGACAGCCTGAACCTGAAAACTAAGAAAGATTTGTCTAACCTTGAATTTAAGCCTGTCTGTCCAGTTCTGCTCTGCCTTGTCTTCCCAACAACGTCCTGGCTCTCCAGCGTCGTTTGGAGTTCTATTATCAGAAAATGTTCAACTCGGCTGGAACTCAACTCGGACTTCACAAGGCCATCATCCAGTCTTGCAATACTCACCTGTCTGGTTCTCATCTCCCCCTCCACTTGGATCTCCTGGACCTGGCTCCTCCCCATCTTCAACAAAATCTACAATACCATATACCGTATCACAATATCTGCAACTTGGATTATCTGGAACCTACCATACACGCCGTGTTTCCTCCCACAACTATATCCCCAACTTGCTGCACTGTGAATAAACAAACACTTTTTGTTAACTTGTGCTTGAGTCTCTTCAGTCTGCCTACTTTGGGTCATAAAATCTAGAATCATGTTAGTAAACGTACTTTGATGGCTACATAGACAACTTTTATACGTTGGCATTCCATATTGTGCTGTACATGGATGTATTGAAATACTAGTGTCAGTCATAAAAAATTTAATCTGGATCAAAATTAGATTAATGATTTAGATTTGTTTTATTTGGACAGTGTCCAGACGGGAACTTTTGCTATCGGTTGGTGCTATTTAAACAACCTGGATTGAATTGGACTAATTTCCAGCTTCCACTGGGCCAAAAAACAAAAGTTATAATAACTGTGATCAGAAGTGAGTGTAGCTAAGTGGATACAAACATGTGATTAATCTTTTGTTTGGCTGATGAAAACATCATGCTATTTGTGTCAAAATCAGCCATTTCCTTATGAGCTGCTTGTCAATACAGTACAGTAGTGTATATTGCATCATGTATATTATTATATAAATATATTATTATATCTGTGGTAGATTGGAAACTGGGCAAACATCTGATCTTATTTGTGTTTTGTCCAATTGTGACTAAGATACATCAGAAACAAGTTATTTTTGGCTTTGCTAAAAAAAAAAATATATAAATTTACTGTATAATTTTCATTGTTTTCTCAAAATGACTAATCCCTTGGTACGGCCTCATCTTAGCAGATCACCATCCCAACTTACTGCTTCTGATTGATTTGGCTCCTTTTGGCATGGGATGAACATAACAACCAACAAATGTTGCCCTCTGACTGGTAGAGTTTGATCTGACCAAATCCTGCCACGTGTTGCAAAGATTTATTTGGATGAATGATGTCACATGTTAAATACTTAGGGACTCCTAAGATGAGACCATGCTTCATTTCTCATATTTTCTGCTTTGTTAGAACTGGCTGTCTTTGTTCATGCTCGTCCTTTGTGTGAACTCATCAGTTGTCTGTGGAGGAATTTTGACCATCTTATTTGTAACGTTGCTTCCAGTCATTGAGGTTTTCAGGCATTTGTTTATGTGCTTCTCTCTTAATGTCCCACATCATTTCAGTGGGAGTGTGGTCTGGATATTAAGTGTGACAACTGAGGACTGGATTTGCTATTGTTTCTCTCGGCGCTGCGTGTTCACCTTCGGGTGAACTTCCTGGGACGTCCACTCTGGGAGTGACTGGAAAATGTTTTCTACTTGAGAATGAATTGTCTTTGAATTGTTTTTAAATGGCCTTATAACAGTTCCTGGATTGATGGGCAGCAACAGCCATTTCTTTAAAGTAAGACTGTTGCTAATGTCTATACAGTATATATATATATATTTTTTTTTTCTTTCCCTGTAACATTTAGACATCATTTCTGGAGGCAGTATTATGCAGGATGTTTTTATTTTATTTATTTTATTTTTATTTTTATTTTTTTTATGCTGCTTTCTTCATTTTGGCTTTTTTTTTATTTTTTTTATGATACTGTAATATATTTCCTGTAAAAATATTAAGTTGTATTTAAATAATTTTATAACCCATTAAGAACATTTTTCACAATACTGTAATGTGAAATTGAATTTTTTTTATTTATTATTATTCTTATGACTGCAACTTGTGTAATGTAGTTAACTTTTCAGAATGTCACTAGATTTAAATAGAGTTCAATGCAACTCTTGCCTGAAATGAAAAGTTAAAAGTCAACTCCAAAGGAGTTTTTGGCTTATTTTTGTAATAATCTAAGTGGATAAAATGACAACATTTTAGTGCATAAACTGAAACGCAACCAAGATGAAAGGGAATGTAAGAAGCTGCTTGTGGCGCATTAGAATCACCATGGTAACCACACACGTATCTTTCACTTCCCAAGGGTCTTCATGAGACAAGCGGAATAAAAGTTAAATCCCAAAGGAAACATCACTGTGCAAAAAATACATTATATCGGAAGAAATTCTCAACCGTAAGTAGCAAAAAATAAAAAATGGCCGTCAAACATGTGAGTTTTTGTGTGTTCTATATCTGACAACATTAAAAAGACCCTTCAGTCCCGATGTGAAGGAGAAAACTCTGAACTCAGACACATAGAAGTCAATGAGGTTTGATTGAGAGCACTGCCACTACAAGTTCTACAGCAGAGATAAAAATGTCTGTTTTGTTGTAAATACTGTGTTAATAGAAACAGCTGCTGTATTTATTGTATTTTATAACCTATTTATTTGTAATTAGTTATTCCATGGTTAAATAAAAGTTGTGCGTGGGAGAGTAGGCAAGACTTTAAGTCCAACATCCCCAGTGCACAGACTTTCAGTAATACAACATGGCATCTCCTGTAAACTGAGTCCGGCTTATAGCTGCATGTTTTGGCCTGAGCCCCGACCCGGACCAAAATTTGGCCCAGGTCAGGCCAAAATGATGTGCTTGATGGGCGGGCTGGGTCTGTCTCTCGCTTTTGATGTGGTTTTACGTATCATACAGCACAAATAAAACTAAATAAGAATGTTCAATATAAAATTGTGTTAATCGATTTGTAGAGGAGGAGGCAGTAAGTTTATATGTTTTGGATTTTGGATGAGGAAAGAAATAAAATAGAGTGCAGAAGTTAATCAGACTGTGAAAAGAGAGTAGCGCTGGTGGATTGTGCAACAATTACGTATGTGGCCCTGCTCTTATCACACATTTGAGGATTTGCAATTGACCCACAGCAAGCGACATAATGGAGCGGGAAAGTATTAAAACAACAGCTGAAAATGGGAGAGCTCACTCTGTAAAGTCAACAGAGTGAAACCTGCTGATGTGTCAGGTGCACGCTCAGGTCCGACCGGCCGGTTGAAAGAGGTAAGAAAAAGTGTTAAGCTTCAGATGGACAATGGGATCATCAGCCGCGCGCATCCGCTGACCAGCCGGTTGAAGCAGGTACATTTCTGTTTTTTATTTTTTTTTGTTTTGTTTTTTTTCCACGTTTGGGTCCGTAATTACAATTAATTAGTCAGGTCAGGCTCGAAAAAACTGCCATACAGGCTAGGGCCTGGCCGGGTCTGATTTTTTTTTTTTTAGGCCCGAATGCAACTCTAGTCCAGCTGGCTTCACTTTCCAAGAACAAGAAATGGGGCTTTAAAATATACGAAATCGTTTTACTAAATTTTTGTGTTTGTGGAAAATTTCCCTTTTTTCATTGCAAATTTTGTCTACACCAATCAACGTACTGCAACCCAACACCATGCCATATCATTCATAGTTAATACAACTTTATTTATAAAGCACTTTAAAAAGCAACACTGCTGACAAAAGTGCTGTTAAGTTGCACGTTTTAATTTATTTTTCTATAGGTCTGTCCAAATATGACACTTATATTGCTGTGGAGCGCACAGATGCTCTCTAAGGAGCCGCTCAGGCGACAATAAGCTGTAAAATTCTTACTCTAGTCAGAGCCAGGTGTAACATTTGTCTTTCTGCCCAGCTTAATCAAAAACTTACCAATTCATGTTGTCAGGTGTTGTTTTGTTCCGACGTTTGAGAGACTGGTCGTACGTCTTCACCCAGTCTTGTCATCTCTAGAAATAGTTTGACACTTTTTGTTTTCAGTCAGACAGCAAAGCCAAATATATTTTAGCAACTTCTGATGGCTGCAGTGTTTATTGTTTTGACAAAAAGTCTGTATTTTTGACAGCATAATGAACTCCGTTTTCAGTGCATTTTCAGTCTGACTCAAGAGGAACAAGAGCCCGAGTCACAGAAAACAAAGAAAGGATTAGAGTATCGTTAGCTGGTCCAGCAGAGGACGTAGTGGCTCAGAGGTCAGTGTTGTGTCTTAAAATTCTGAGGCCACAGGTTTGAGCCCCGGTTGCAGAAAGAAGGGCATCTGGTGTAAAACAACTACCAAATCTTTCATTAAAGTTCACTTGCTGTGGCGATCCCTTTAGACAGGAGTAACAGATGGAAAACTACAAGCTGTTCTCAGACGTTGGCTTAAGTTGTGCAATTAAGGGTTTCACTGTATATTAATAAAAATGGTCAGCTCTTTCTTTGAAGAGAAAATTTCCCATGAAATTAATTTTTCATTGTACAAAATGTCTTCATCTGAACGAACCCATCCCCCCGGGTTCAAAAGTCTTGAGTGTTATTTGAAGGTGACATGTGCGGGTCACAAAGTCACACTTTAAAAGCTCAGCAGAGAATTGACGAAGGAAGCTGACAGATGAGCTGCTTTGAATGTCATTATACAAGACTGCATATAACACATTTAGATTTTAATACTAATTTTAACCAGATGTGCTATTATTTGCAAACACTTTGTGAAAACATCACACAGGCTTCAAGCTTTCAAGATGGAGACTTATTAAATAAATAAAAAAATGTATATATATATTCTTAAAGGAATGCATATGGCTTGCCACCTTTCATGCAATCAGAATTTGTCTGGTAGTTCATAAGATATTTGGCTAACACAGAGACACACAAAAACATGATCCCCTGCCTCTCACTTTTTAACAGTGGACGATAGTCACAAATTAATTTAAGATGTTTGCATTCTAATAGATGATCGAACCAAATATATTTTACATTAAAGGGATTGTGCAGATCTGTACACAGTTTATGAACAAGTAATGTCTTACCTGTTTACATCATTGTCATAGTGGCATTATAAAATTATTTATATAAATTAAGTGGTGAACTGTTATTACAAGAGCAGGCTTCAGTTGGGATATTATTGTAACTTTTTATTAAATACTATCTTTGAAGATAATGTTCTTTTTAGTTTCACAATTCTGTAACTGGTTGCTCCTCTCTTTATCCATTAAGTATGACTTCTGACTTACAGTGTCATTTGTTTGCAGTCACTAATAACAACCTGAACAGAAATGCAACGACACGACAGAGAAAAAGAAAAACAACAGGAACAATTATCTGAACACGTAACTTTAATTTTAAAAAATCCACCAATTTCTGACCCAAGAATACCCAGAATGACATACAGCTCACACAGTCTCTTGTGTTAAATACAAGATGTATTCAGTAATTCACACTAACAGTTAACAGTAACACAGAGAACTTACTGTTTCTGTAAAATATCATGTTATGAACCCAAAACACAACTTTAATATAGAAAATTATCTGTATAAACCTAGATATGATTTGATTCATTTTTTTTTTAAACAACTACAACTTCAGTGAGAATTTTTGGATTTACAGGTTGTAATTGAATGCATCACAAATTTCAATGTGGTAAAACCAACTAAGTGAATGGATAAATAAATAAATGCATAAACTTTGCAAGGCCTTCTTGCAGGCTCATGGCTCCTGTTTTGGTCCCGCCCACTCTACAGCAGCATTGTGATTGGTTAAGTGTCCCATCAATTATTAAACAAATTCATTTTGGAGATACTCATACTGAGTTCACCCTTCTCTACTGTCAGTGAAGTCCTGACCAATATGAGCTTCTGTGTCTGCCTGGCAACAAAAAAATAAATAAAACAATCTGATTAGAGAATTGTATTTTCATGAAAAACAAAACAAAAACTTGCTCAACTGCAAAGCAGTTTACATAAAATAAGTGACATTAGTAAAAAAAAAAATTATATTAATTTTATTATAAAAAATTTAATCTTTGTATTATATGGTATGTACAGTACATAGAAGTATTAGCATATATAAAATATTATTTCTATGGTTTGGAGTTGGTTTCAAATAACAAAAACTACTTTTGTCTCCATTGTGCTCAGACTAGCCACTAACTCATCACTCTAATAAAAATTAAACTCCATTTCTCCTAACAGAGGTTGATGAAGCGTTATCTACAACAGGTAAGATGCCGTTCATTTTTCTACAGATCCCCACTTCCAAAGACATGAGCTATCTCTTTAAGGGATTTGACCTATCAGAGGACATGATCAATGTGAATAGTGATTTTTTTTTTAAATGAAACTTCAAAGTGAGCAATTATGTTGAGGTTAAAAACTTTAATAAAAATGTTAAAAGAGGGATCTACACTTACAGATTTATCTGTTTGAGCTAAAATCTTGTGGTGCAACATCCCCTCAGAGACAAGCCAATGTCACTTGAAAGCACCTACAGAATGTGGCATCCCATACTAATAGGAATCTGTTGTACGGTGACGGCAGTCGAATTAATCCACTGTTGATCTACGAGGGGATCAAGCTGTTCAAAAATCAATAGTGCTCTTAGAGCTTGCCCTCTCATCTTCATCATATCTTGTACATCCGTGAGCGACATGGCTTCAGCTTTGTGTTTTCGTGTGAGATGGATGGAGGGAAAATGAGTAAACATTTGCGTTTTTAGCAAGTTCAGCAGAATCAGCCTCTGTGGAAGATAATCTGAGAGGAGAGCAGCTAACGGATGAATCGGTCAAAATAAAAACACTGTTGCATTCCACTTTAAAGATATGTATCATACATGTATAGCACATGGAAAAACTGCTTAACATTTTTTCAGTTATGTATGAAACAATAAATGTTCATGAAACCTCTAGGATTACAACATTTACTTGGATTTTTTTTTTTTTTTTCCTTCTGATGTGCTCATGGCATCCCATGTAAAAAAACCCAAAAAAACCCCAAAACACTTCAAGTTATACAAAGTTTGTTTTCTCAGTCATCCAGGTATATAACAACAAAAAAGGTTGAATCATGTCATCTGGGGCGAAACGTTTCTTTTTAACAAAAAAACGAAGTCCAGATGACATGATTCAACCTTTTTTGTTGTTATATACCT
>JARVGV010000280.1:20699114-20710734 GCA_031762435.1 Hypsolebias longignatus | reverse complement strand
GAATCAGGGTGGCTTATGGGTAATACCAGATGGCTAGGCCTCAGATTGACAAAGCCCCTTGGATGAGGGGCGAAACACTTCAAGTTATAGTTCAGATTTATGTTAATGTGGTTTTCCGAGAAAGCTGTGATTAATTATTTATATTTTATCTGTTGTAGATAACATTTCAAACACTTGTCGGAGAAATTAATTCAGATTTTGATCAAACTGATGAGCTATAGTCTAAATGAGGATGAAAACAAAGTGGATCGCTGCCATCTTAAAGAAACTTGGTCATTTATACAAACCATTTATAAACCTTTACACCACTTCTAATTTCATTTTACACAGTTGTTTGAACAAGATTCAATGATAAGTGCATTTTAAGCTCAATTAAAGAGCAGCAGCAGCTGGCTGTAGCAGGTCCGATATGCATTTTCAGTAGAAATATGATAATATTTTAATTGGACTAACCATGCTGTGCAAAAGTGACGCTTTTAATATGGCAGCCACTAGGGGTTGAGTAGACTAATCAATTAGTTGATCAGCGGGGCGGGCGGTGCCTTATTTTTTTACCTGCTGCAAGTTTCTTTCATTTTTGCAGCTTAGTAATGGTTTAACTTTTTCTTTGACTTATTTGCAGTATGATAAATGGTAGGAGCATGAATATTTTGATGTTCTTTTTTTTGTAAATAATAAATGACTTTTTTTGCAATTTTTTTTTCATTTTTATTTTTTGCAAATCTGATACGAGTTCCTATGACACCATTGCCTAGTCGACGTCGACTCGACTTTTATCATGTTTAAAGTTGACTTTAAAAAGTATATAGTCGTTGAACCCCAGCCTCACACATGGGTCCTCATGCCGCTGGAAATAACCATTAGCTTGTTGATCTGGTCAGAATTAACCTTTATCTAAATTGAGGAAAGAGCAGTGGTGTAGTGTACGTGATACGCAAGTATATGGAGTATACCCACTAGAAAAGCTGAAGAATTTCAGTATACCCACTTAAACGTGCCCCATGATACGTGACATATCATTAGATACGTGTCATTGATATCTTAAACAGCAGTTAAACTCTTCTGTATCTATCTCTATACAGCGCTTGTTTATTACATTTGCTCATTCGGTGAATTATTGTATAATCAGAGCAGCTTCGGATGTTATCAGTCCATTAAATGGCCGTTATTAGTTGTTATCATCCCCATATGTAGAGGTGAAACTATCCCACCTCGTAGCAGGTTTGAAGTTACGTTATTATCGCTATTATCTCTGATAATAGGCAGCGTCTCGCCGGGGTAAACCAGGAAGTGTCTTTTTTTCAGCTTATATAACCTTTTACTAAACCTAACCTTACACCTGACCCAGAGGACCCACCCTAAACTTAACCCCCTTACCCTTGTGCCTAAACCTAACCAAGACCCTTTACTCTAAACCTAAACCACGTGAAACTAAAGCTAAAAATGGAGCCTATTATCATCGCTACCAATGCTAACAATGTACAGTACCTTTAAACCTAATAGGTACAGGAGGGGCAGTCTGACCACTACAAATGGGGAAGATAATATGTAATAATGGCCATTTAATGGTTGATAACATTCGAAGCGCGTGTATAATCATGTACTTACTGCTTAACACTTGAACATGTTTTGCTTTGATACTGTTTGATAAATTCTATAACATGTTTTTAATACGAAGCCAACTGCTGTGCAAAGTTTGTTGTACATTTATTCAAATATAAGCATCAGAGCAATTTAGAAATGTTCAATACGCTTGAACATCAAAATAATTTGGCAATTACATTGTACTAACCAGTGTACTTTGGTTTCCAAGCACAGTATACCCAATACAAAAATGTATATTATAGCACTGGGAAAGAGCTATGTATAGCAGGTAAGATATTGACTACTGTCAATGGTTTACCCCATTTTTGAATACCCTGATTTTTATTTCAAATGTTTCATTTTATTGGTTAGTTGTTTTTTTTTTTTGTTTTTTTTAATGACAACTTGTTAAATCTATATTGATAGTTCCAAATTTAGAAGAGTTTAGATTTAATTTCAAGTCGTGTGAGCCATGATGGCTCCTCTTCCACCTTCTTCTTGTCATTTGTTCTTCATCACTGCCTGACAAGAGTTCTCTGGACGTGCACGCGCGGCTCCCTCTGAAACGACGACTCTTGACTCCACTCCGCATTTTGCGTGTTTCTCCGCCCAGCAGCTGGCGCAGCTGATCCGAACACACTCACACACACACACACACACGCTTCGCGCCACAGCGCACTCAGCTCAGCTGCAGCTCGGAGCGCACAGGAGCTCCTTTTCACACAAGTTGAGTGAACGCGCGGGGATTCATGTGGCACCTCCACTCCTCCTTTCTGCGGCGCAGAGTCCCTGCCTGCGATGCAAACCCGCTCGGTAGACATTATTAGTATCATCACTATTATTATTATTATTAATATTATTATTAGTTGAGTTCCGACCGTTTTACGGGAGCAGGACTTTTTTTTTTTTTTTTAAAGTGTGATTCTGCTGGAGCCTGAAGCGCTGAGGACCTGTGCAGAAGTGGAACCATGCTCAGGCTGGAGACCATCATCTGCACTTTGTCCGTGCTGGCAGCGGCAGCGGGCGCGCATCTGAACGCGCGGAACTGCAGCGAGGTGAGGGAGCTGTGCGTCAGGAGAGGCTTCAGCTTCACGCATGTTCCTCAGCTGGAGATCCCAGGTAAGGCTCGTGGGCGACCTTCGCACAGTTGCCGTGCTTCTGTTTGAATGCACGCGCTATAGGCTGCAGCTGCGCATCAAGGTGTCCAGCTGCGGACACCTGTCAGTCACAAAGTTGCTCCTGGGAGTGCAACAAAAAAAAAACCCAACATGGTCCCACGGGGATCAATAACTCAAACAGCCTTTTGTGCATTCAAGAGCTTGCACCGTTAGATTTGATGTGCTCGTTTGTCTGTTAGCAAAATATCTCGTGAAGAAATGAACATTTTTTTAGTGAGATTTTCAGGAAGTAATCACTAGGTTCATCTCAACAAATGATCAACTTTTCGAGTCAAGTCGTTTCAAGATGGCTGCCATAGCTAAGCAATCTTAGCAAACAGAAAATAGGCAAGGACTCAGCCAATTTTGCAGATCCTGAGCTAAAGTTTGGTGTGATAGTGGCTGAAACTGAGCCCCAATTTATCCTCATATCACCAAACTGATCACTCAAGATCTGTTTATTGAACTTTCTCATACATTACTGGAATCAACTCTGTCTGTTAGTGAAATTACTCATGACTCATTGGATTAAATGAAAGTTTTGGAAAGTACTGTAATCAATAGCTGTACATCTACAACTTTAGTTGCCAACCCAGTTTGACTTTAGCAACACCAAAAATGCTATTAATCAATTAATTTTATAGATATTCGTCTAAAGTTTTGTGTAGTAATGACCATTATTCACATTACTTGACTTGACTAACAGATGAGCGATATTGCATGACAGTATATAGCATTGCTTTTTTAAAAAAAAGTTCAATAGGTTTTATTATAATTCGCATCATGTGGTACTTGAGGTGGAACAAAATTGTGTACACAGGGTCCTGGTTACATCCAACAATAGCAAACATACAAATTGTAAAAAGAAACAGTAATAAGGATCTAAGTTATCAACTAAGACGCTAAACTAAGAAATAAAACATCGATAGTGCAAAACCTGTTTTTTTATGTTACTTTTCAATCTGTCAGTTCTCATCACAGGATGAGTTTCATCTAAAATGAAGAGACAAACGGCATTTTCTTTCAAGGAGCGCTAGGCCTGTAATTCTACCAAATTTCAGCTGATCTATCAGCTCTATCAATAACCTCCAACCAGTGTCTGTCTCCACACCTGTAGCAGCCAGCACATCTGTCAGTGCAGGTCTGAGTGTGTTAACCCAGCAGGGATAATGGGTGTCCGGCTCCGCAGTCAGCTCCTGTCCAACATAAGATAAAAACCAGCTGGTGAGTCACTCGTTTAACGTGCATGCGTTTCAGCCACACTTCTGCAGAGCAATTATCAGACCTGCTGGCTTATGATAATGTTTGACCTTTTGCACTTTTAAAACGCCAGAGTTAATGATGTTCACTTCACTCATTTATTGGATGTCTAGACTAGAAACTTAACTTTTTAAATATGAAATGTGTTTCTTTTCTAAATGGATTTGATTTAACGACTAGCATTTCTTGAATGAATACATACACAGCGTTGACTAATATCTACTCGTGAAAGTTTAATTAAAATAGGTAGTTTATGAGATATTCAACTAACATGACAAACAAATAGGCAAAACATTATCTCCCTTTAGATTTTAGCTCCAGATCATTGTAACACCATATTAACCTTCAAACCCATGTTTATTTCACAAAACTGAAAAAAAGGCCACATTTTTTTGAATAAATACGTACAATTAAATGAAAGTTTAGTTTCATCTCTCTCTCTAGATGAGTTGTCATATGTCATTACTGTAAAGCCTCAAGGCCAATGATCGTTTCCACAAAGCAGGAAATCTGGCACACATAAAAGGCTGCATATTTGATAACAGGCACACTTGTTCAGTGATGAGCTGCATAACTAACCGAATAAATCCATTGCATCTGTGTCTCTGACATCACAGCTAATCCACCAAATGAGTGAAAAGTCTGTCTCTCATCCCTCTCAGTGAGGGCACCCTTCAATGAGTGCCTTTTTATCTGGTCTTTGAATGCGTCATAACAATAATGCTTTCTGCAGAGACTAATAACCAATAAATAGGGAGCTGGGTCTGTCTCCAGCCGTCACTGTGTGAGAAGCAGGGGACATCCTGGACACGTCTCCAGTCCATCACAAGGACACAGAGACAAACAACCATTAATGCTGTTACTCGCACCTATAGACAATTTGGAGTTACCAATTACCCTAACATGCATAGAGGAAACCTGATATGGAGAAAACAACTGTGCAAGAGGAGAACATGCGAACCACATTTTGTAAAGAGAAATAGATTTTAATTATTGTTTTTATCTCATTCTTTTGAGATCATTAAAAATGGATTTGCTGTATTGCAGGAAGTGTAGATTATCAGATTTTAATTTGACTTATCGAGATTTGCTGTCTATTGCAACATTTGGTTCGTAAGAAAATTGCGTCTAATTTTTGTGGTTTTACATTATGGTAGAAGAGTGAGGTGCAGTTTGTATGCCTTGAGGATTTTTGCTAAATGAGTGCTCAAGCATTTATACATGCAAGTTATTATGTTTTTATTAACGATTTCACACAGTAATGCAACAGCAGTTTAATGAAGGAAGTGGTTTTAATGACTTATTTTATGCCACTGTTGGAAAAGGCTTTTAACAGTTTATTAATGCACATGCAGTTTAAAAGAAGTGGGTGAAGTGGTAGACTCTTAGATGTTTTTACATATATGTGTTATTAGCACATTTAATTGTCACCTTTTTGCTGCAAATGTGGCAAAAACATCTCCTTCCTATGATTTGGTTAACCATTTGATTTTTAATAAAACTGTGCCAACAGTGTTTGGTTTTGCATCTAAAATATAGGATCTTAAAGACGTTCTCACTTAATTGTCAAGGTTCAAAAACACAAGTAGGGCTGCATCTATCAGCTATTTTTATTTTAACTTCTCTATCAATTCAGTTATATTGTTTTTTCTGCACATAGCTTAAATAACTAATGTATTTCTGTTTATACTATTTTTACTTGTCAACTTTGGCATTTACAGTATACCACTTAAAAAAAAAAAAAAGACTTGCAAAGTAAAGCTGAACATATAGGTTTAAAGTTCCAATTCAATTCAGCATACTTATGGATTAAATAATAATAATAATAATAATAATAATAATAATAATAATAATAATAATAATAATAATAATAATAATAATAACAAATAAAATGTGTCCATTTCTATATAATAGAGATTGCAACATTAATTGTATTTTTATATAATTTATAAATTGTCCTTATTGTATTCATTACACAGTTGCCCGTATAAATATTGTTAATTTAGCTTTTAACAATATCAACTCAATAAACTGTGCTTAAAACAGGCAGATGGACACAAACAGGTCAGGTGTTCTGTTAGATTGTGTTGCCCTGTGTCTCCACCTTAGAATACCTTCAAAATTTACATACACTAATACTGTATGTGTTTCTCTTGGTACAATGGACAAAATGAAACAAACAATAACAACAACAACAAAAAAGATTAAGATCTTTTTGCATAGCATTTTACCTAAAATACTGTTGCATAAAACAACAGAAATCATAGAAAAGATGTAGAAAAGCTGGAAGGAAATCAGATCTTGAAGAATACAACTTAACACAACACCTGTTAGAAACAGCATTGATAAATTGAATATACAGTAAGACCAGATTCTAGTCTAAATCTTTCCTCAAACATTTATTCTTTTGAAAATGTAGCAGACATACATCTAATTTCCCTGAGTGCATTTAAAAGCTTAAGAAAAAAACAAAACATAGTGGCTCATCATTGGCTCCATGTGCCTCTTCAGATGTAGTTAGTCATGGAAACTTTAGCAAAATATCCAGGGCTTAATTTGAGCTGGATCATGCCGTAACAGAATCCAGGAAATCTCTTATTTTGACAGGGTGCGTCCAGTAACTGTTTGCTAGGATCCGGCTTGGACCCTGTAACTCTCAGGTTTACTAATAATAAAGTTATGAACAACTATGACTGCCTTGAACAAATAAAAATTATATTGGAAATGTAAACTGAAAATAATTACATAAACACTAATTTTAAACACAACAGCATAAGAATGTCCTGTTCAAGTGAAACATCCCTGTGTCTACCCGTAGATAAATCTCCACCCCTAAAAGAGTGGTGGGGGTAATTGCCAAGCAGGCCGTCGTGCCATACATGGGCAGGAGCCCGCAACCGCAAGCAGGCGCCTGGAGGTTTCACATGTGGAGTCAGACAAAAACAAGCAAGGACAGAGTCGGGCTCGCTTTCAAGCCTGGCTTACTTGACGTTATGTCAAGCTTGACAGAAGCAGAGTGTTTACAAATGCAGATAAATGTAGATGTTTAATAACCCATTAAAATACTGTACACCAAATTGTAGGAAATCACATCTAATTTATTCAAAATTTTCAGGGGGAGTACCCCCAGACCCTCAATCCCCCCATCCCCTGCCACCACCAGACTGCCCAATATTTGTGCTCCTGCATTTATTGGCTTACAAATTAAGTCCTGGAAATATCCCTGAAATTAGAAGCATGTTGTCTAAAAATGATGCAGAAAAACTGGTTCATGCATTTGTCATATCTAGACTGGACTATTACAATGGTTTATTGTCTGAGTGCCCAAATACTTCATTAAAAAGTATTCAGTTAATCCAAAATGTTGCTGCCAGAGTCTTAACTGGAGTTAGTAGTAGAGATTGTATCCAGTTTTAGCTTCTCTCCACTGGCTCCCTGTCAAATTGAAAATATAATTCAAAATCTTACTTCTAACCTACAAAGCTCTCAACAACCTAACTCCATGTTATATGTTCCATATTTTACTAACAGAGCACTTCATTTTCAGACTTCAGGCATACTTGCAGTTCTTAGAGTTTCCAAAAGCAGAATTGGAGGAAGATCTTTCAGTTATCAGGCTCCTCTCTTGTGGAACCAACTTCCAGTTTCTGTCTATGAGGCTGACACATTGTCCAGTTTTAAGACTGGGTTTAAGACTTTCCTTTTTGATAAATCCTATAGTTAGGGTTGTACTGGGTTTCCTGAGCTGTCCCTTAGTTATGCTGCTATGGGCTTAGACTGCTGGAGGACAAACTGACCACATTTCTTCACTCTGTTACTGCCTTTATTTAATCTGCTCAATCTGTTTTGTATTTGTAATTATTTTTTCTATCCTTAACTTGTGTTTTTTGTCTTTCAGGTACACCTGGACCTATATCTGGACCCACCATTCTGTGTTTTGTTTGTCTCTCCTTCCTGTCTTCTCAAACCAGCCGGTCAAAGCAGATGGCTGATTGTCCTGAGACTGGTTCTGTTGGAGGTTTATTCCTTTTAAAAAATAGTTTTTTCTTTCCACTGTTGCCATTGTGCTTGCTCAGGATGAGAGACTGACAAAGTGAAGATTTAATGAGTCTGATGGCTTCCTTAAATAGAGAACTTTACTAATTGGCTTTTCTATGTATTTTGTATGTGAATGTTCCTGTAACGTGCCCTGAGACAACTTTGTTGTGATTTGGTCATTTTGTTGCTATATAAATAAACTGAATTGAATTGAATTGAATACCTCTCAGCTGGCCAGCAGGCACCTTGGAGTCCACCCAGAAGAGCTAAAAGAGGTGCAAGTGGAAAGAGATGTCTGGACCTCCCTGCTCAAACTGCTGCCCCCGAGACCAAACTCCAGAACAAGCAGCAGACGGATGGATGGAGGGATTGTTGTATGTTTATCTGCGTGATGTAAAACTGAAAAGCAGATAATCAAAAAAAAGTTTAGATGTTCAAGCAAATCAAAAATATTTGCTCCAAATAGAAAACTACTCAAGAAAACAAGCACAGCAGAGAATATTCTGAAAACCCTTTTGGAAACTGGAGAGGAGAATCATTGAGGTTCACTGACATACTAAGGTCTACTTGAGCAGAGCTAGTGAAGTCCCTGTAGGACCTGATTGCAACAAAAGTTACAAACTCTTTAACAAAATTGTTTCATTTGATCTTAAAATTGTGTTGAGTCATTGTAGCGAAACAGACAACACCCCAGTGTGTGGTGCTTAAAAAAAAATTTAGCAATGACTACAGATTTCAGGGTTATCCATCCATCCATTTTCTTTACCCACTTCTCTTTTCCAGGGGAGAGGTCATCCATGTTCAGCAGTCACTGTGTGAGAGGCAGGGCACACCCTAGACTGGTCTCCAGTCCATCACAAGGACATAGAGACAAACGAGACAAACAAGCACTGACACCCTCAGGGTCAATTTAGAGAAACAAATGAACCTAGCATGCATGTTTTAGGTCTGTGGGAGGATGTTTCATAATCAAATATTAAATGTCAGTGGTGTTTTTGGAACATTTTCTACTATACCACTGTTAAGCATCTTTGCACAGCTTTGAGCAGTTTATCAAAAACATTCAATATATGCAAAGTTGGCTGATTTGCATTTACCTCTGAAGAAATCCAGAAATTCATTCGCAACAACAATTCTGACAAAGACTTTGATGCTCAAATGATAAAAATCTAGTTAATTAGAAATTTAAAAAAATGTCAAGGAAGCTACAGTAGCTTACCTTTATGAATAATGTATATTTTAAAGATTAGACATGTCACTGCAACTTTTGTAACGATGACCTTTTCAATCTGGCTGCATGCTTTGATCTTGTATCTGCTGCTCCATCATCTTGTCTCTCCATCAACGTCAATTAGATAACAGCCAATTCAGAGGAAATGAGGCTGCACTGCCTGTTCTTTGGCAGAGAGCAACATCTTTGTTTTTAAGCGAGGGAGTGAAAGACGCATGTTTTTCTGCCACTTATAGTGAAAGTGGGTTTTTTTTTTTTTTTTTTGGTTTCTCCCTCCTCTAAGGGGGTAGAGTGGTTGGAGCCTTTGTGCTGATATCAAGGTGCGACAGTAAAATTAGCAATAATTTGTTCTTCTTTGCGAGAAAGAAATGGGAGCATTATGCAGTGAATGTGCACCTTCTGTAGTCCTGAGAGCCTTTCTCTGATAAAAGCAGTTCATTAGTTTTGATGAATGGACATTTATGAATCATTTTCTGGTCACTAGTTTGTCTTGCAAATTTAACCATATTGGTCAGATCTTCCAAGAAGATCTTTTTAAAATATATATTAATGTCCATTTGATTTCTGTAGCACTTTCACAGCTCTGAGTATTCAAGTCCATGAGAAGACAGCCAGTGACTTACAGCCAGGTTTTCAACCAGGAAGCCATCAATAAAACCTTCTATCATCAGATGTTTTCATGTAACCACCAAACATGTCTACAGTAAACCATCTGGTTGTTTTTTTGGAAGATAGAAATGTCTCAATGAGCTGTGGTTCTTCCACACTACTTGGATATACACATTTGCCAGAAATACACACAATTTCACTTAGAATCACACAGAATTGATACTTAAGGAAGTTTTGTTTATTATATTACACACACATTTGGGATGCATGTAAATTATGTATCAACAATAGTTGAATTTAAGTAAAGGCCTACCATTCCTTGAAGCAATGCAGATTACCGTGCTCTCCAGGTTTCATGTCAGAGTGGCTTGTGGTGGCACAGTTGATCGAGCTGTCGCCGCAGAGAGAAGGTCGCCGGATCACGTCCCTGCTGGGGACTTTTCTGGGTGGAGTTTGCATGTCCATGTTTTCTCTGGGTACTCTGGTTTCACAGAGGCTAGGACAACATGACCCAAACAGAGAGGTTAGGCTGAATGGCAGCTCTAAAATGTCCCTAGGTGTGTCAGAGAGTGAATGGTTGTTTGTCTCTAAGTGTCCCTGTGATGGACTGGAGACCTGTCCTGGGTGTTCCCTGCCTCTTACAAAGTGACAGCTGGATTTAGGCACCAGTGACCCCATGACCTGGAAAGATGAGTACCGGTAATAATTTAAGCTCATGCACAGAGACATGACAGAATTGTAACTGTTTTATTCTAAAACACTTTAGTAGAAAACTGTCTCATGAGACGTCCATTGTTCCTTGAGTTGATTTGTTTTAGATTTATTCCTTTTGTGGTTATTATGTTCTATGTGTTCTGTGTGAGTTCTGCTACTTCATCAGTTCAGGTCCCTGCTCCTGCCCCGCCCACTCTCACCTGATCCTTGTTGTCATTCTTCAGGTGTTTGTAATTTTTTCTTGTAAGTGTTGCTTTATATTGTCGTTCCCTTCATGCCTCGTTCTTGCATTGAACATCATTTGGTGGTCACTTCGACCCTCCTCGAGCCCTTGTGGTTTTATTTATTCATTTATTTATTCATTTATTTTTGCCTTTTGAATTTTTTGCAAGTTTCCTGGGTGCCATGCCAGTAATGTAGTCTCTTTTTGTCTATTTTTGTAAATGATAAAACTTCTGGGCAGCACGGTGGCTCAGCTGGTAGAGCTGCTCTCAGCAGGGTCAGATTAACACTTCGCTGTATTCTGGGCAACAATCTTCAAGGGCCCCATCATCACGAGCACATAATCACCATAATCTGGCAAAATACAGAATAAATTGCCATAATATACAGTTAACATACTTAAAATGATAACTTTCAAGTTTGTTTTTATGTATAAAAATCCAAATGCACATAGAACTATAAACGCCACTATCTTGTTAACACTAATCATCAAGACTGAGTTAAGTTCACTGCACTTCGAATACCATGTGTAAAATTGTTTAGCAACGTGTTGGCCATACGTGTCAGAAGCATTTGTAATGATGGGGCTCTTCCGGATCTCCCACATGGTCCAATCTGGGGTGGGGGTGGGTAGGTGGTTCGCCCCATGCGGGTGGCCCTGGGGGCTCTGCGCTCGGGGTCCCTCTTGGGGTCTTGGGCTCTGGACCCCCCTCTGTCTGCCTCGGGTTTTGGGGGTCGGATCTCTGCTGCTTCACAATCTCTCTCAAATGTTCTATTGGAGATGCCTTATACTCTTATGCATGTT
>JARVGV010000280.1:20571767-20586932 GCA_031762435.1 Hypsolebias longignatus | reverse complement strand
CAACTCGGACTTAAGAACGGGTGTGCAGCGCAGCGTTAGCATACATTTTACATGTATTTCCTCGACTTACGGCAAAAGAAATCCGGACTTATGAACGAGTGCGGCGCCACGTGTAATGAGCTCCGACTTACAGCAAAATCAACTTAAGAACGGTCCGTAGGAATGGAACCCGTTCGTAAGTCGAGGACTACCTGTACTTGTAGCAGTCACTTTTGCAATATGGGCAAATAATTTCTGCATTTTTGACATAAACAATACAATTATGTTGAACATTTTTGAGAACTCAACTCTCTTTTTTTTTTTTTAAACACGAATTTCATGAAATGAAATTTAAATGTAAATTATCTGAGTAAACAGCTTCACATAAAATGTACTGATAACGACAAGCTAGTTGCTATTTTTAACAAATTGTGTGCAGTGGGGGGGGGGGGGGGGTGTCAGGGACAGCTGCGTGCTGTTTGTACCGACAGCAGTTGTCGAGCAGGGCGTGTGTGGGAGGTTCATCGTGGGGGTTCAGCGTGAAGGAAGAGGCAGGTGAGTGCTACTTTAATTTTTTTAGCTTGCTTGCCAGTATTGCACGCTGCTAAATTAGCGATATGTCTGTACTGACGAGGTGGGGGGAGGTGCACGCAGTTCGGTTCGGTAGGCAGGGCACTTGGTTCTGTTTACTGGGCGGGGCGTCCCCATGTTTAATGGAAACACTGATGATTATCTTGGTTAGATATTCATGAGTCTAACAGCTTCGGGCTAGAATCTGTTCCTCAGTCTACTAGTTCTACACTTAATGCTATGCAAACTCTTGCCTGAGGAGAACGGGGCAAAAAGTGTGTGCTGGGTGAGTGGGGTCCTTCATGATGCAGGTGTCTCTCTTCCTGCATCTGGAGGTGTAGATGTCTGTGATGGTGGGGAGACTGACTCCTTCACCACTCTCTGCAGAACTTTTCTTTCTGCTTTTCTTTCTGTATGCATCTAAGCATCTAATTTAACTCTGACTGATATTTTGGTTTGTTATTTCATGATCCAAACGAAACCCAAATGAGGATTTTATCTGATATCCTTTTTTTTTTTAGCAGTAAATGAACTGCAGGTATACGATGCACATTTACACTTAAAGTTGTGTTTGCTCATGCAGACATGACACACAAACTGGGAACAACTTAGGGTCCATTGTCTTACCAAAGAACTTTTACACATCTGGTGGGGTAAGATGGGATTAAACCACCAACCTTCTGATTTGCCATACAACCTGCCCATTAAACAAATTAAAAGTTTGACCTTGTGTAATATCAATTCAATTAGAACTATAAACTGTTTGAGTAAGTAAATATACTTTATATGTAAAAATACCAATATCACAAAACATCTACGTTTCATTTTTTTTAATCTCATATTCTAATCTAATCTAATGTTTCTGTAGAAAACTCTACAGAAAAAATCAGGACATGTACAACAGGAATATAAACAATGCACCACAACTGTAGTCCAGTTGCGATATAATCATTGGATTGTTTTTTAAAAGCAAAAGCACAGTTTGAACATCTTCATGTATTCAAACAAGTGCACATATATCAGATTTTCTTTTGCATATTTGCTAGCATCTTTTTTGTGGGGGCGGGGGTTTGTGTGTGTGGGGGGTTGCTCTTTGTTGTTTGGTTTTTATGTGCAGGCTACCTTAAGAAAAACAATATGCTCAGCCCAATTACTGCTTCTTTCTTATTATATATTTTTTTTCTATTTAGTGCTTTTAAGTTAATTTCGAACACCAAATCAGCCACCATCTATAGGGACCAGGAGTATGTGCCCATTTTTTCTTCTTCTATGAACTAATGGCGCTGCCATGCAGGCTCTACTGCTTTTCATATGTGTCAATATATTAATGAGGTACGTTGGCCCCATTACGCTAAAGGCTTCCTGCCTCTCCTGGGAACAAGGGCAGCAGGGAGAAGGCAGGCTTGCTGATGATTGCTCTGTTTTCCACAGAGCATAGCTTTCCTTTAATCATCCCTCTTTTGCAAACTTCTGTCGTAGCCTTGGGGCGAATCACATGCATAAACTCACCGTTTCATCAATATCCTGTCATTTTCCTTCTCACTCTGGGATCGTTGTGCGATACACTTTGCTCTCTGTGATGAAGCATATTGTCGAAGTGTGCGGTTATCATGGGACTGAGCAAATAGTTTGAGGTTGTAATATTTAAATGGGCCACAGGGTCCAGTCGTGTTCGCAGACAGAAGGCAGCATGAGCAACAGTACAAAGCAGTTTGCCAAGAACTGACGAAAAGTCTCACTCAGAATCTAATATGAAATATAGACGAAGCCTAAATTAAGATTTTTCTTACACAGCCCCTGAATAATGGCTCATCTCTAAGGAAGCAATATTTTTAATGTTCCCAAATTTCCAAAGGTGTACATTATTGTTTAATTCAAAGTAGGAGCTACTCTTTTTGTACATGTTTCCATTGAAAAGTTGAAGAAAAGCACATTAACTGTCACCTTTCACAACAAATTTATTTTGTCAACAGATTTATTCCAACTTAATGCCAAAGTTTGTAACTTAGATCCTGCATGATATGTTAACCCTCAGCCAATGTGATTCAAATGTCTCTCAGCTACTACCACACCAAATCAAGTAGAGTTGCATTCGGGCCTAAAAAATCCGACCCGGCCCAACCCTAGCCCGCGCATTTTTTCCGAGCCCGTCTCCACCCGACTAATTAATTGTAACTACAGGCCCGAAGCTGGAAAAAAACAAAAGAAAGAAAAAAAAAAAAAGTTTTTTTTGTTTTTACTGCTTTTGCAAGCAAATCAGTTTGACATGATAGTTTTGAAAACGTAACAAAAGGAATATATAAGAATTAGTGTTTATTAACAAGTCACCAAATGGATACTAACATACAAACCAAATAGCCTAAAAAAAAATCAACTCTGAAGATAGGCTATACAAATGAACAAAAATATTTTTATTGCTAAATTATTTGGAAAATTATAGAACAATGCGATTTTAATTGAACACTCTGCTCGCTTCGGCTTTTGTGGTCAGGTGCTGCAACTTCCTTCACGGCAGGTGACAGCGGGGTGCGGAGCTAGACGTGTGTGGACGATGATCCGGTTGTACATCTGAAGCTTAACACAACTTTTTTTAATTTTTATTTTTTTACTCTTTCAACCATCCATTCAGCATACGCACACGGCCAATGATCCGGTTGTCCATCTGAAGCTTAACACAACTTCTTTTACCTCTTTCAACTACCAGACGGACCTGAGCGTGCATGTGAGTGTGCACCTGACCTGACACACATCAGCAGGTTTCACTGTGCTGGCTTTATAGAGTCAGTTCTCTCATTTTTAGCTTTTCTTTAATAATTCCCAGCTCCATTATGTTGCTTGTTGTGGGTCAATTGCAAATCATCAGATGTGTGATAAGAGCAAAGGACAGGCGGGGCCACATTCACAATGGAAACCGCATCAAAAGTCAGAGTCCGAGTCGGCCCACCCATCAAGCACACACATTTGGCCCAACCCAGCCTGAATTTTGGGTCGGGTCAAGCTGGATGCTCTAAATCCAAGCTGTAATACTCCAAGTTATATTGCCATTTTTGTGTTTAATAAAGTGAATTAGTCATAATAATAATAACTTTGTAAGACTCATTGTTTAGCAAATTCACAAGATATTTTGCTGACAGACAGATAGAAACACACACAAACGCACAAACCCATGATCACCCACCTTTTATGGCAGCAGGCAATAATAAACCTTAAACCACCACCAAGCTGGTTTGTAATTATGCATATTTTAGTTGAGGTTATTTTTAGTGTCTGTTTTTTTTTTTTTTTAATTTTTTTATTCCACTTTAGCCAAAAACTCAACGTCACGTTGAATAAAACGCACGATGAATCATTTTTCTACAGCAGTTATAAAGACAGCTGAATGGAAAGTTATCCCTTGAGGGTGTGACAAAATGAAGAGCCTAAATTCAGTTTAACTTTCTTTCTCACTGAAAGTTAAACAAAACTGGACAGCATCATTACAAATGCAATCTAATTGTGCAATTGCATCAATGCATTCATTATGCAGCAGGAGTGCTTAAATGATATGAACACTGATATACTGTACACTCAGTCTCTTTCATGCTGCTTCTGCAGTGTCATTTCCACCATTGTTGTCAGAAATGCCACTTTAACTGGATTGAGCAGCGTTTTTCTTTTGTCTGAAGCCCAAGCTGGAAGTCGGAAGTGATGCAAGATAATAACCAGTTTTAAACAACAGTAGAACTTTCTTTTGTTATATATTTGCTATACCATTGAGCCACATAATAACAGAATGATGGTTGTGCCACCAGGCGATATAAGAAAGGCACACTGATGTGTTTGTTCACATGTCTGTATTAAATCATGGAGTTGAAAAGCGCCGTGGCAGATTATGGAAGGACATAATAAGGAATAATCATGGAAAACAAAATAAAATAAAGCACAGTGTCCTGCAGAATACATTGAGTTCCTCATAACCACACACAACGACATAGGGTTGACTCTAACGCTGCACTATCACATCACGGTATCCATCACGCACAATAAACTGCAAGGTGATGTCTTTCTAGTCTCGTCTGTTGTGAAGTCACCGAGGGGAAACAAATTTGCTTTTGCGCTTGTTGGTGGATATTGATTGGATGAGAGCAGAGCACATATTTATGCACTCTGAACGTTACCTGCTCCCAACAACACTGCCCGTCTGTCACTGTTGAGGTGAATGTTTCCAGACAAGGACAAAAGGGGCACAGCAAAGTGGAGACGACTGCTTTGCAAAACATTATCACCGGGGCCGTCCACATGCACTGCCTCTTTTTTTTAATGTGCTAAAAGTGCTTCAGAGCCAGATGGCAGGTCTCAGTTGAGAGAATCTGCTGTAAATGGGTTGACATGAACCATGGGGGAAGACTTTTAAACTGGAGTTTGATAGCTATATCCAGGGACGTGCAACCACAGGGATTAATGCTTAACACTTGGAATTGAGCATCAACTCATGGGAAGTTCTTAAAGCCCATTTAAAAACAACTATCACTGACCAAAGTGTTCATATAAGTGAATAAACATCTAAAAAAATATATAAAACTGTCAATTAGGTGAGTTAAAACAGTAAGATTATAAAAATTAACACTCATACGGAATTAAAACTAACAAATACAAATGCGTTTTTAGTTGAGATTTAAAATGAGTCGAAGACTGCCTACTCTACAGTATGTATGCAAACGGCTTCATGATTTAAGAACCACAGCTCAGCGCTCTATACCAGCCCAGACCTTGGGAAAAATTAATGGGCACATAAGAATGCAGAAGGTGATATATGACGGAATTTCTAGGTCAACAATAATACCTGCTTAAAATGAGCAGGGAGTCAGTGAAGAGAAGCGAGCACAGGCTTTAACGACAGTCAGCAAAAGGTTTAAGTGAAAAAGCGAAATGCGCTCTAATTGAAAACGGATTTGAGTAACATCCTAGGAGCTGTGAGAAGAGATGTTCTATTTTATTAAGGTTCAGCCTAAAATTATTAAATTTTGGAAAAAAATAATGGGGCCCAAGAATAGAACCTTGGGGAACTTTGCGAGAGAGGAACTGAAAAAGAAACAGATTTGCACAGACTTATCAGAAAACCCCAGACTGACAACACAACGTTAACCTTTTTCATGCTACAGAGCTCCAAAATAAGCAATAGTTTTTAAGTTTGTGTCATTCAGCAATGTAACAAACAAGAATGTGATGAAAAGGCAGAGTTATTCTTGCTGCAGCCTTCCTCCTCCTGGAGAAACTATTCAGTTTGCCCTCAGCTTGGTCACTGGTCCTGGACAGACATGTGTGGCATGATGTCTCGGTCAGAGCCGACTCCCTGACCTCAGTAACTGAGATGCAGAAAGAATGCAGCATTCATATCAAGTGAAAAACAATTTGAATGCAGACAGGAGGCGACACTGCCAGGGAAAACAAGTGGATCGAGGAGTTGTCTGGCCCTCGTGGTTTGAGTGGTAGGACCTGCTGTCAAGTCTGTGATTAGATTGAACTCGCGCTGTTTGCTCTGACTCGCAGCATAGGGAAAGGCTGACCTCCTGCAGATTTGTGCATAGCTAACATCTAGTCATTTAATAAGACAGAAGTCTTAACATTGGTGAAATGAAGAGAGGGACATTTTGCTATCTGCCAAGAAAAAAAATCAGATCACTGTTGGTCAGCTTGGGCACCGCCATGAGTGCATGGTGTGTGCTGCTTTGAGATTAAAGGTTAGATATTCTGACCAACTGTTTCCTTTTGTTCATTCAAAGTCACAAAGCACATCCGCAGCATCATCCAGCTCCTCACTAAGAGCATTGTGCTGCTGCCACGAGTGTGAACGCAGCTTCAAAGCAAGTGACATGTCTGCGTTTGATCCGAAAATAAGCACAGACGTCTAAAAGACCGTGGTGAAAGCACCGTTTACTTACATTTCAGATCCGAGCTGAAAGATGGTGCACAGCCACAGATGATCTATGGAATAAATGAGCAGAAAAAAAAATAAGATGAAAGTGGTAAAAAATGTACTTGGAGTGCCAAAGTACAAAGACTAAATTACGGTAAGTCAAACTGGGCTTGAATTAGCTAATCTGTGTGAGTCCTATTACAGTGCAGTGCACTTTTCAGAGCTGATTACTGCTGAATTAATCACATGTGGTTTGGTGCCATCAAAAATAGCTTTTATTGGTTTTCAAGGAGATGAGAATTATAAGAAAATGTGTTCATGTTTAATAAATACCCTTAATTTATTTTGAAAAGGCACATACATATGAGTGTGAAGGAGTTTGTGAGAAGTGAACAGATAAAACTGTACCGCGGAGAGAAATCCCAGGTTTTATTCACAAATCGCCTCTGAATTGGGGTTCTGCCTTTGGTTCACGGGTCAGCTAGCCATGAAACCTTCACTTTTGCTTTGGACTAACGTAACGGGAAAAGCAAACTGAGAGGAGAGACAGAGCAAGGAGGTAGATGGAATGAGAAAAACAATGAAATTATTTATGGTTCATGACAGGAGGCAAGAACATAAGGTAGATGAAGAAAAATAAGGCTGAGGAGGAAGAGCACGAAGGGACAATTGTACATCTTTCAGCAGATTTTCACCCTCGAGCCTACTGGAGAATGGAAAACTCAGTTAATTCATACTTTGAGTTTAAAAAACAGAAACATTTATAGTAAAATTGTTGTGCAATTTTACAACTTGTTTCTTATCCCATGCAAAGATCAAAATCAAAACTGAACTTGCTGCACCTATACTAAATCTGAATTGTACATGTTTTTTTTTAATTCCATCTATAATGTGTGAATAGAAATCTATTTTTCAACAAAAGGAAACATATTGCCTTCTTCTGTCACCAAATGTGGACAAATGTGTCACTTTACCAAATTTTTTATCTACATTATCAAATACTGCAAGATTTTTTTATGCAACTTTTTGTCCAAAGATGAGATTACATTCAAAAAGCTCATTCTGAAACACTAGAATATGCTTTGTTTGTTATGTTCATTTATTTATTTTGTGTTTAATATTACCTGGAAAAACAAATTGATAACACACACACACACCAGTATATATTTATTTAGTTATTTATCTATGTATTTAAACCTATCTTGTGTACCATATAGTTTGCAGTTGCCACAATGCTATGGAGCCTTGATTGATACAACTACCATATTTTCCGCCATACACGTCACACCACCTTATAAGTTGCATCACTCCAAATATGTCTAATAAAGTGGAAAAAAACATAAATATGTCACTTTGTCATATAAGTCGCATCTATTATGTGTCACAGCTGATGTGTCACATTTGTTACACATCAACGCTGATCACTAGGAAATGTGGCCCGGTGTTGTGCCAAAAATTGATTGGCTGCCAAATGGCGGCCACGGGAGCATTGCATGGGAGGACTTTAACAATAATTTAATAAGATTAACATTTAAAAACAATCATTTGCTCAAAATTATAGTAAAGGTGTGTCTCAGTCTAACTTTTGCTTAATAAATGCACTTCGACGGTCAAATCAGTTGCATTTCTAAAGCTGATTCGTGGAAGCGGGAGCACGCAGAGGGACGACTCGCTGTGCATTTCTTTGAAATTTAGCAAGATAAGTACATCAAACAAGTATTTGTTTGCTTGACACTATAGCAAACATCTTAGTTGAACTTTAAATGCTCTTCACTGCTCAAATTAGCTGTAATTTGCAGGGAGGCACAGCGAATTGAAGCTGATTTGATGGTTGCTCCAGGCATGATCCCAGAGCTGGACCAAGGTGGCAGCCTATGGCAAGCTGATTGTGTCATTAATAGCCACTTTTACCTATTACATGACACAACAGCATGCCATACTGCTCGAGTGCCATCTAGCGGCTGAAAATGGTAGTGTTCAATATGTTTAATGTCAGAATGAATGAAAACGGTCATATCTCAGCCAAAAATTGGTTTATAAATATGGGGAAAAATCCATAAATAAGTTGCTTCAGTGTATAAGTCGCAGGGCGTGCAAATTATGCAAAATTCTGCAACTTATAGGTCATACAATACGGTATGTGTTTAATTACAAACACACAGACTCTTTGTCACCATTTTAAACATAACTTGCACAACTGAACATCACTGACAGCTTCCAGGTAAATACATTGATATAGTTTTGTGATTAAAGTGAAAACTGGGAAAATTTATCTCTGTTCTTTTCTCCCGTACCAGTGTTAGAGGCGTTGTATTTGCTTAGAAAGAAATGCAATCTACAAAAGGGAGAATGGAAAAAATGAATACACCCTTACTGTTTTCATGATTGTGTTGGGTGAGCAGCAGCTCAGTATACTGTGAATTAAATACATTTATTATCTGATCATCAGTACACGTCTCCATAGAAAGAGACAGTATCAAACCTAAGCAGGTTTGAAGATTTTCTGATGTTTTTATGAAGCAAAGATATATTAACATTGATCTTAGACACAATCACTGCTGCTCATAAGCTTAGGAAGGGTTATAAAGTTTATTATTCTAGACTAAGAGTTTGTTCACAAAGGGACAACAGAACTGTTTCTAATCATCATGAGAGTTGACATCTTTAGCAAGTTCACCCTAAGATCAGCCTGTGTAACTCTCAGAAAAGTAACAAGAATGATAAATGAAAAGAAATATGTCACAAACTCTGTAGGCCTCAGTTAACCTTTCACAAACTCACTGAAGACTTTTGTTTATGGCTGTTCAACTTAACAGAGACTTTAACGAGTATGGTTTGTTTAGAAAGATGACGGTTGTCCAAAAAGAACATGGTGGCCCACCAATGATTTGAGGTGTTGCATCTGAGGATCACAAGAACTCTTGAACGACAGTCGTTTGGACAAATGAGGGTCATAGATGTTAGTCAGTGCCACATTTTATGGCATGCCAGCACAAACACACATGAGGCACAGTGGTGGAAGGATAATGATTAGGGCTCGTTCTACAGCTACAGGACAAGAGCATCTCGTCATCGTTGAATTGACAATGAACTCCTTTGTGTACTAAAGTATCCTATAGTTAAATATGAGACTGTCAGGTGATGCAGCAGGACAGTGGTCTAAACAGCTGTATATATAGCATAAAATATAGCATAAAATATAAACATTAATAAATTCAAAAGAAGTGGAGGACATTTTTCTACAGCTATGTGTGAGACAGAAAAGAATAAAACTTTTATTGTCACTATTTAAAAAGTGGCTAAATGAGCGACTAGAATAAACTTGACAGCACTTTCTTTTTATTCTGATTTTATTTTTAACTATAACTAGGATCATGGTCATGCCTTTATGTAAAGCTGATTATTTAAATAATTCCAGTCTGTTTTAAACTGGCATCAAGAAGCCTGGTGTTTCGTGTCATATCAGAAACGTGCGCTTTGTCTGTGAACGAAATGGCAAAAAAAAAAAAAAAAAAATCGGAGCAATCAGTGCCTTTTGAAAACATTTCCGTCTTCGCACAGCACTTCATTTACCTGCGACGCCACATGAAGGCAGCGTGTTAATTTAATTTTTTTTTAAGTAAATGCTTATACCAGCTCCCTCGTCAGCCTTTAATATAAACCCGAGCTACCTTCAGTCTCTTTGGGAATTGGAACAGTTATCACAAATCGTGATAACAGCGATGTGTTAGGATATCCATGTAAACAAATAGATTGTAATATCCTGTGTGAGAGGAGGCGGAGGTGTTTTTTCTGTCTTCATTGTGATTTTAATGAGGATGTCAGAGCTGGCAGGACTGTAATAGCTAACTGATTGCAATAAGATTCATCTCTTTCCTGTTTCTCAAGAGATCCCACTGCTCTATAAACTGGATAAATCTGCATACTTTCATCCCAACTTTCATATGTTTATGGAGCTTTTTTTTAATATAAGCCTGTGTAAAGTTAAAGTCTGTTAATAAAGACACATTATTTACAAACATAATTGATTCAGCATGCATTTTAATACTTTTATTTCCGGTTTTCTTCCTGGTTGCTTCGACCATTCTATTTCCCATCAACACACTGCCATCTAGTGTTCATTTATGCATATTGCATCACCAGGAATTATTATTGCTTTTGGGTTATTTATTCAATCTTCTGTGACACAAGAGGCAAGGTTTCCCCAGAGGCATATTTCTAGTTAGATGGAAATTCTCAGCCTTCCTCTTCAATTTCCCAAACTTTTATGTCCTCATTATCAGACGTTTGCAGCATCTGATTTTGTTTTTGTCTCGTTTTGTTTTGACAATTCACTTCTGAGACGTTCACTTTGCTTCGTAAATGTACAATTTAACATGTCTTTTTGTGTCATCCCTGCACATGAAAGTCATCTCCAACCGTGTGCGGAAATAATTGCAAGCTGTAAACAGTTCATCTATTTTCTGCAGCTAAACTTAATTGATGTTGCGATCAAGCATTTGCATTGCAAAAACACGAGCCATTCCCAATTAAGTTCACACTTTTCACCCACCAGATCCTGAAAGGGAGAGGGGGAAAAAACAAACTGTGAATCTCTTATTTGTGAAGCTAAACTTAATGCATGAGGTTAAGTCAAACATTGCCAGTCAAAACTCTTGTATTGAGTGCAGCCTTGACCCTCTGGGCAGTATCAGAGCTGCTGAAGTGCTTTGGCATCAGTGTGACAGGATTAACACATCAAAAGCAGTGTCGGGGCCTACAGCAGCGTCACACCGTCAGTACAGCACCTTTCATGTTCTGCTCAGGTTCACCACAATTTCACGTAAGCCAACAGCAAGTCAGACGGGGAAAGATAATGGGGCCAACCTGCTGCTATCACGCTTTCCTTCAGCTTCAGTGAAATATGTCAAATTCTGTGTGTTTGATGAAAGATTGGAGTTCAACAGGCTTAAGTTGGGAAACGATATCTGACTTTGTCACATGGCCAGGATGCAAAGGAGTATTTTATGTCTGACATTCAGTCTGAAATTATTGCTGCGAGCCTGCGTGCTCTTACATTTTATGATGCAAACATTCGATAGTGGACGGAGAAGAGAAATTAAACCGGAGTAGACGAAGAGTTTGAATAACTCGAGGTTGAAATTCATTATCATTCTGATGTGATATAAGACTGCCTGGTGGGGTAAAGTCTACAAATGAGATGCATTCTAAAAAGCAGGTTACAGCCCCGTTTGCACATAAAAATCTAACTAAAATGCTAAAAACACCTGCGGTATTTCATCCTTGTGCATGTTAAAGATGAGTATTTCTGCGACTCCTTTCTCTTTGATGTTTTAATAAGAATATGTTGCAGTAATGTTGCCTTGAAAGCTCTAAACAAAGGAACAATTTTAAGAAGGCAGTTTTTGACTTTTCAGGATGAAAGCCTTCAGCTTCACTGCGTTTGATCGGGTTATTATCAAACAATTAATGTTACATTAATCTAAATCATGTTTGTTTTATTAATTTGTGTGCTTGTTTCAGTCCTGTTACACAAACACAAATCATATTTTCAAGTTATGTTGTGCATCCAAAACACAAATACAATACTGTACTTTGGATACCAAATGTAGGATTATTGTATACCTATATATAGATCCTTACAACTTCACTAACTTTTGAAATAAAATAAAAAAGGAAAATTGTCACTTTGTTATTTATTTTATGTGCAGTATATTGAACAAGAAAAAACTTGTCTCATCCTTGTGCATACTGATGATTTTTCTAAAATATTGTATTTTTAATTCTTGCTGTTTTACATGTTTTTAATTTAATTTTAAAAAAGGTATTTTTTTTCATGTAAATTACACATCTTTTCTTTTTAATTAATTTGTATATGTCTATGAACATTATGTTTACTTACAGTTCAGAAATGTGCTGTTTTGAACCTTGAACATCATTTGAGCAAAATGAATATTTACTGAAAACTTCACGACATTTGGAATAATAAGTTGTTAAGAGCAGCAACAGTCTAAATATTTCACCCAAATATGACTACCGGTACTACCGTACTTGTCGCCGTACATGTCGCACCACCGTATAAGTCGCAAAAATGTCTAATAAAGTGGGAAAAAAAAAACCAAACATAAATAAGTTGCTTCACCGTATAAGTCACATCTATTATGCATCACCACTGACCACACGGAAATGTGGGCCAGTGTTGTGCCAAAAATCAATTGGCAACTGCGGGAGCACTCACAGGAGGACTCTAACAAGAATTTAACAAGATTAACACTTAAAACAATTATTTATTTGCTTAAAATTATAGCAAAGGTGCGTCTCAGTTTAACTTTTCCTGAATAAATGCACTTTAATGGTCAAATCATCTGCATTTCAAAAGCCAATTTGCAGCTGCTGGAGTGCGTAGAGGATGGACTCGCTGTGCATTTCTTCAACATTTACCAAGATAACCACCTGAAAACATTTATTTGTTTGCACAACATTACAGAAAAGGTGTGTCTCAGCTGAACTTTTCCTTAATAAATGCACTTTGATGGTCAAATCAGCTGCATTTCGCCTGGGCGGCACGACAAAATGCAGCTGATTTGAAGTTTGCTCCAGGAGGTCCGGAACGAGACGATGGTGGCTTGGTATGGCAAGCCAGTGTCTCATTAATAGCCACTTTTATCTATTAATGAGACACTTAGCTTGCCATATAGGTTGAGGGCCCTCTGGTGGCTGAAAATGGTACTGTTCAATATTTTCCATGTCAGAATAAATGAAATCATTAGATCTCAGCCAAAAATTGGGTTATAAATATGAAAGAAAAAAAACATAAATATGTCGCTTGGCTGTATAAGTCACAGGGCATGCCAATTTATGCAAAAAACTGTGACTTATACTGCAAAAATTATGGTATATGTGCTGTAAATGGTCTCCTTCTCATGCTCAGCAAACTCCCATCTTTGTTTAGGTTGTTGACATAAAAGAAAAACTTAAGCTGTTCAAGAAGTTTTGGTCCGACCTGCCCGAGGCGATGTGTGTGGAGGACAGAGTGACGGCTGGAAATGCCAGCGAGGAGGAGTGTTGGAACGGACACACCAAGGGCAGGTAAGGGCACCGCAGCCCCAGGCTTTGTTCAGGCTAACACAAAAGCTTTACTTACAAGTCCAAAGTCTGCTCAGCGTGCCTGACATTAAGCAGTCTGATCCGAGCATTAAGCTTGTTTGCTTTCCCTGGCTTAAACCCCATTGTGTCCGAACTTGGCATATTTTCATTGTGATTCGTTCCACTAAAACCAGGAAGTTTTATGGTTTTCATTCTTCCTTTACTAAATTATCTCCAAGAATCTGTCCTTTCATTGTTCTAGTGAACATTTAACTTGGTGTTAAAGTGATAGCTGTGAGCAAATGATGCTTTACTTGTTGTAGTTCTTTAGATGGACCCAAGCTCAAGAAATACTTGAAAATGTATCATTTTGGTGCTCTTGGTTTGTTTATTGTGTGAATGTTTTTGATGCATTCACACGATTACAATCCGTTTTTTTCTGTACGTATTTCAGCATCTTTCTCATTTCACTATTTCAACAAATTGTAAATCAAAATGTTCAGCTCTTTAAAGACAATCCTGCTATGACTTTTGGTATTGGTGCAACTTTAGCTTTTTGAAACATTTACCGTTTTCTGCCGTTTCTTTCTCAAAGAAAATTAATTGAGCTCAATTTACATCCTTCATATCTTTAGATCTGTTTACAACATTTTACTGCTCCTTTCACATTCTGTTCTGGTTCAGCTTCTTTCAGCTTCCTTGTGCAAGTTTAAACTTTTTTCATCTGCTTTCAGTTAATTTCAGCTGGTTTTACAACTGTTTTGTGTTCCTTTAGATTATCTCTGCTAACTACATTTTTCTGCTTCTTCTAACTTTGTTCAGCTAATTCATGCAAGTTTCAGCTTTTTCTGCTATTTCAGCTACTATGTAGCTGTTTTATGCTAATGTTAGCTTTTTTTTTTTTTTTTTGCTAATTCCACATTTTTTGCACACATTTCAACTTTTTTTCAGCCTAAATCAGCAAAAATGTGCTCTCTCCACTTCCTTCTGGTAATTTAAGCTTCCTTCTGCCCCTTTTTTAATGTAATTTCAGCTTTTTTCAGATAATATCCACTTTTTTGTGCTCATTTCTGCATCTTTCATTCCAATTGGACACAACTATGCTCTCTCCACTTCATTCTGGTAAACTAGGCGTCTTTCTGCCTTTCATCTAGTTTTCAGCTGTTTGTTTTTGCTAATGTCAACTGTTTTAGCTAATTTTTATGCTCATTTCTGGTCATTTAAACCAGATTCGGCAAATATGTGTTCTTTTTGCTTTTTTCTTTGACTTGTTCTTTCATTTCTGCCACATTTCAGAATGTTTTTTTAGCTCATTTCAGCTGTTTTTCAGCAAGTTCTTCAGCAGTAACACTGCATTTTTGCAGGAAATGCAATTTATCTAGTTTTTTTTTTTTAATCGTTTTTTTGTTTGTTTGTTATATTTAACTCCAAGACCCCCTTTTTTTTCTCTTGGAAATGAGCTCATTTGTGTAATTAAATGTGTATAGGCAAATGTGCTGAACAGCTATTAAATAAAACCTTTGCCATTATTTGTATGTTATGCACATTACATAACTCTAAGAGCTTTTTAGGTATTTGTTATGAATCTTCCTTTTGTGTGTGTGTGTGTGTGTGTGGGGGGGGGGGGGGGGGGG